>JAAAKQ030073454.1:7621-34093 GCA_010016005.3 Zanna intricata | reverse complement strand
AGTGTGGTTAATTGAAACCCAACCACCAAAGAACACCGGTATCCTCGATCTAGTATTCAAATCCGTATAAAAATAACAACCTTTACTAGGATTTGAACCTCAGAACTCTTGACTTCGAAATCAGCTGATTTGCAATGTCGCCACTAGACGATGTTAACCACTAGACCAACCCGGTGGGTTTCTGGAGCCCACTTAGTCTTACGCTAGGCCACGGCAGCAGCGTACTGGTTTCGAGCCCTACACACCCTGCGAAGACTCTGCAGAGCGTGCGTTAACGCATTCCTCGTTCCTCACTGAAGAAAAAGTCAATAAAATTCTAACAAAATATAAATTTAGTTACACTACATTAGTGGCCCATTACTTAAATAACCAATAGAACCGTATAAGGGTACTACAGAATTAATGTACTGTGCAGTATCCAAAATATTCATATTAGAAATTAACCGTTATCGTATTTTTATGTAGAAGAATTCTAAACAGAATGGAATCGAATTGTTATTTAAAAAAAGAAGAAAGTAAATAGAACCGAGTGAGAATGTCAAAATGGTGATGCCGTGATGTTATTGTTAGTAGAGGTTATAACATTTAGTCACAAACATTAATATGTCATTACTAATAAATAATGTTTTCGTAAAGAAAAATGCTTAAGATTTAATTGTTTTTAACATAAGCGTCTATTATGTTATTATTTCAATACATTTAATTAACGTGTTTAGTGTTATTAGAAACAATTCAGTGTACTTATTATTTGTTTCAAGAACTAGAAACATAATTAATAAAACAAGTATGTAACAAAATAATCAGTTAAATATTTACCTGAAATAATTTAGCAAAAAGAACGTCAAGAGATTCATCACTTATTCCTTAATTTTCGTTATCACTTGATAGCTGGTTAAGTACGTTCTCTTCTTTGATAAAACAAACAAATATTAATAAAAGTGTCACTATCACAAGAATATAAATTAATTAATTAATTGAAAAATGTATACACTATTATAGGAAATAAGTAATACAGCGTAATAAAAAAACACAGTAGCCACTCAAGAAGACAAACAGTAACAGCAGGTTAGAACTCGTCTAACCTAGACACGTACCATGTGCGATGATGACCCGGCAAAGGGAGCAAAAGCAGTTTATACTGACTCTACTAGGGTAGGTTATAAGCGTATACACGCACGCAAAAAACAAATTATAACAGACTATATTGAATGAATGACGACAAACTGTATCATTTAATACTCATACGTCACTCACTACTACTTACTATAATAAAAAATAAACGTTTGTTCTTTCACGTATGAAGATTGACATCAACGGTCAGTCAGCGGTTACAGCGTTCAACTAAATTACATTCATTTGTTTTAAAACAAACAACAAATTTTTTTCCCCCGATCACAAAATCTTTTAAATCAAATTTTTATTTTTTTTATTATTATTGTTCACATAAGTTTCGTATATTTATTTACATACTTTTTAAATTACAGAATAAAACCAAAGAAAAATAACTGTGTACATAAGAATCTAAATAAAACAAAACTGTGGATCGTAGATATCACCTTCTTCCAACTGAATCTAATTATTTAATTCTTTAAATGGTTATCAAATAAATTTATTTACAAAAGTGGAAGTACAAATTCTAGTAAAAGTACTACGTTCTTTATCCATATTTAAGTAATTGTACTTTTATATTGATTTGAATACTAGTTAATGGATTCCAGTGTACTTTGAAGGTTAACTATTAATATTGTAATTTTACGAGGGCGGTTCGTAAAGATATCGGCCTAAGAAAGAAATAACATACTCACCTTTTAAAGCAGTACACCTCGTCCATCGCTTTTTTCAGCTTATTTATTCCTTTAGTAAAATACAATTTCTAAAGCTCTGCAAAATAGGCGTCTGTCTCAGCTATGACATTTGAGCCAAATCTTCGCCTACAAAGCCATTTCTTCAAATTCGGGAACAGAAATTTAACTCGGAGCTAAATCTGACGAATATTGTGCATTCGGAATGAATTCAAAGCGCAGTTCGTGAATTTTAGCAGCAACAACAGAAGACGTGTGCGCGGGTACATTGTAGTGGTAAAAAAACACTTTCTTTTTCTTGCCTAAATGCGGACGTTGCTCTTAATGGCATCCTTCAATTTCTCCAATAATGCTACGTAATATTCTCCGGTGATTGTTTTTCCTTTTTCTGGATAGTCAATTAACACCACACCACGAACAACCCAAAGGAAATGGCCACGAGTTTTCCCGGTGATCGAACACTTTTTGCCTTCTTTGGAGCACTTCCACCGGTTTCGACCCACTGTTTCGATTGTTCTTCGTCTCAGAGTTGGAACAATGAATTCACATTTAATCAGCAGTAATGAAACGTCGCATAAATTCAGTTGAATTACGGTTAAACTTGTCCAAACGCTGCTAAAAAATTATCATTCGAGTGCGTTTCTGGTCAACCGTTAATAAACGCGGGACCTTCCCGCTGATAGCTTTCTCATACCCAGATGCTTGTGTAACATGTGAATACGGTCTACTGATATTTTCGTATCTCTGCAAGCTCGTGTTTCTTCAATCACCCAACTTTTAATTTCACCCAATCCCCATTATGAATTTTTTCGATGTTTACATCAGTCGTGGCGGTTGCAGGGCGTTGAACGCTTATCATCAAAGATGGAGATTCGACCCCGTTTGAATTCAGCTGCCCAATTTTTACCCTCGAAAATGACGAAGAAATTCATTTAATGTCGAATCTAACTGCTTTTTACTTTCTTGTACGAAGTAAGGGAAGCATTGTAATCGCGAAAAATTTCGGTTTTCAGATTTCAACGGAATTATCCGTTTCGGACCATCCCCCCTCGAATCTATTTTGTTTAGTTTCAGCGTGACGTCTGTACATAACTCAAAAATGATTAACCGTAGAATATTGAAATTTTGGATTTAGGACTGTTATAACATATATTTGCGCATTTCCCCTTTTGATTGCAATCAACTGAATCAAAAGTGTCCGAAAAAAGCCAGAATCCCCAAAAAAATTGAATTTTTTCTTAACTGCAGTAATAAGCCCCTCATTCTTCTTTGAAAAGCTTTGCAACGAGATATCATAAATGGTACTTATTTTCTGGTTTCATAGTTATAACCAAATACAATTTTAATTAACAAAATACTTGGATCTTACAAGGGTACACATCGTTCGAATCAGATTTATCTCCTTTTTTCTTTTTTTTAATTTAAATATATTGATTTCTTCATAATTATTAACCTGTATTGTAAAAAGATTTTTACAATAAATAATAATACAATTTTATTTTTTGTCTTCAGTCATTTGACTGGTTTGATACAGCTCTAGTGCTAGTTGTTTCATTTTGGTATACCCCCTACATCCTACATCCCTAACAATTTGTTTGACATATTCTAAACGTTGCCTGCCAACATAATTTTTTTCATCTACCTGTCCCTCCAATATCAAAGAAGCTATTCCAGGATGCCTTAATATGTGACCTATAAGTCAGTCTCTTCTTTTAACTATATTTTTTTAAATGCTTTTTTCTTCATAATTTTTCTGCAACACCTCTTCATTTGTCACTTTATCCACCCGTCTGATTTTTAACATTCTCCTTTAGCATCACATTTCAAAAGTTTTTTATACTTTCTTCTAAGATACTCCGATCGTCCAAGTTTCACTTCCATATAAAGCTATGCTCCAAATATATACATTCAAAAATGTTTCCTGACATCTAAATTGATTTTTTATGTAAATCGATGATTCATCTGATTCATTTTCTTTACCCCAATCTACATTTTATTATCACTACATATGGTCGCTATCAATGTCTGCTCCAGGATAAGCTTTGCAGTCGACGAATTGACTTCTAAATCTTTGTTTAACTATTATATAATCTATCTGATAACTTGCAGTATCAACTGGCTTTTCCAGGAGTATATTCTTCTATTATGATTTTTAAACTGGGTAAAATTAACTTGGCAGTTACTAAATTATACTTCATGCAAAACTTAAGAAGTCGGTCCCCTCTCTCATACCTTTTGCTCAGCCCGTATTCACCCACAATATTTCCTTGCTTACCTTTTCCAATGTTTGCATTCCAATTTCCAACTATTATTAAATTTTCATCCCCTTTTATGTGTTAAATTGCTTCGTTAATTTCTTCATATACATACTCTACCTCATCATCATTATAAGCACTTTTAGGCTTATAGACGTTAACAATTTGTCGGCTTAGGTTTTGATTTTGTTCTTATCATAATGATTCTATCACTATGCATTTTGGATTACTGTACTCTCTTTCCTATCCTCTTGTTCATAACAAAATTACTACTGCCTATCCTTTATTTGAAGCCGAGTTAATTATACTAAAATCACCTGACCAAAAGTCGTTTTCCTTTTCCGACTGAAACTCGCTAATTCCTACTGCATCTACATCGAACCTATCCATTTCCCTCTTTAAATGTTCTAACCTACTAACCTTTTTTAGAATACTAATATTCCATGCTCAGACTCGTAGGATGTTATTTTTTTAATTTTCTGGTGACCCCTTCTTTCATAGTACCCTCCCAAAGATCAGAACAGGGAACTAGTTTACCTCCGCAATATTTTACCAAGGAAAGCGCCTACATCTTTGTTACATGAAAATGCAAAGAGCTACATTTTCTTCGAAAAGAAACCAGTTTTCAATTTCCTTTCAGCTACGCAGTACTCAGAAGATTAATTTTTTTTTTTTTGTTTAACTTCCGGAACCACCGTTAAGGTATATCTTCAGAAGATGAGATGAATGAATTGTAGCGTGTGTGAAAAAAGGCATGCCTGACCAGGATTCGAACCCGGGACCTCCGGATGAAAGGCTGACACGCTACCACTCCGCCACAGAGGCGGCAGAAGAAGATTAATGATGTTGATAAGGCCATTTAAGTCCTCTTGACCTACGCCCTTAATAATTACTGAAAGAGCTGCTGCCCTCTTTCAGGAATCATTCCTTTGTCTGGTTCTCAACAGATACCTCTCCGATATGGTTGCACCTTCGATCCAGCTTCTCTGTATCACTGACTACTCAAGCTCCCTCACCATCGGCAAGATCTCATGATTCAAAGAGGGAGAATAATTCAGTAATAACAATAAAAAAAATAAAATGACAAAAGATCGAAAGTTGTTAGTGAAATAAAATTTTATACACTTTTAAAAATGTGTATATGTAACTTAATATGCATTATTACCTATGTGTATATGTAATAAATTTGGTGAAACATCTGATTTAATACTAATTAAGAATTATAATTTAGAATCATATTATTTTTGGATATTTGTACAAGAAAGTCATGTGGTGTTCATATATGGTGTTTATATCTGTCGGGTTTAAACCTTTCACAACGAAATATTTTATTACTGCTCGTATTTCGATTTTATCCATTCTGCACAAAACAACACTCATCTACTACATCTTAATCACAACAAATAAATCTTTTTTTTTCTGTTTAGACTCTGGAACCACCGTATTAATCAGAGGATGAATGAGGATGATATGTAGAATGAAAATGAAGTGTAGTCAACAAATAAATAAATAAGGCATGTTGGAAACTGTTTAGTATGCCATCTAACGAATATTTTCATTAACTACAAATCGCTATTTTGATCTACTAGCGGTATCTCTGTATTAGGCCGTGAACTTTCCGAACCGCCCTCTTATAGCATATTAACAGCCTGATGTTATTCTGATATTCAAATATCTTCATAGGAAAATTAAAAAAAAAAAAATTAATAAAAGACATAAGAGCCTTAGCTCATTTTCATTAAGTTCATTTACATCATTTATTAAAATTCCTTTTTCCTATTTTTAACAAGACTGACTAGGTGTCTTCAAATGGTGGTATTTTTAAATGTATAACAAACTTTGTAGAATTATCCATGTTTTAACTTTTCTTTTTTTAAATCAACAATATTTAAAGTAAAATAATTTTTTTAAAACTGACAAAATTACACCACCATAGAAGTTAAAATAATTTAATCTTTTTTTAAGTCAATGACTTTTTAAGTCAATGACTTTTTAAGTCAATGAAGTTTTTAGATTTTTAAGATTAAAAACTTTTAAGTTAAATGAATGATTACTAAGGAATTAGTAATAGTGTTTAATCTCTCAATTTTTAAAATTCACCAAATCTAAAAGGTAACAGAATAAAATTTAATTTAAAATATATTTTTTATCTTCAAATGGCATTTATTGTTGAAAATTATTTTATTTTTTACAGAAAATATTTATTCTATAAGACAATATTGTTAATATCACTAATCACTTTTTATTGTAAAATTCACAAAATATGAGTAACTCCAATGAGTAAACTGAAAAAAAAATTTACAAAAGGATGCTGTATACTTCTTCCCATCAGAATCTTTAAAATTTAATCTTAAAATTAATTTTAAAATCTACTTTTAATATCATTTTTTTTTCTAATATATTCCATTTACTATTCTTAATTATATGTTATATTTTAATTTAAAAAGTAATTAATTCTTTTTTTTTTGATCTCTTACATGAATATCATGAAATTTTAATGTATATTTCAAATTAATTAATCTAATTTTATAAAGGAAACTTACAAATCTAAGCAAATGATACTGTGTAACTCACAACATTTCATACTGCCAATTTAACTTGTAAATTGGTATCCACATAATTCCAGTGATATAAATTTATAAAAGAGATTCTAGAAAATTTTCAAATATCACGTTTAAAAAACAGAATTTTTTAAGATCTAGATTAAATTAATGTCTATTTCCTTATGTAACTCCTACAAATATATTTTTAGAATAAAGAAGGCATAAATAAATAGTGTCAACTTTTCTTTAATATTATTATACTGCACAGATAGCAGCAAAGAATATTTTGTAAAGTAACTGTGTTATTAGAACGAATGTCAAGTGATATTCTAACAATGTGTAGGATAATAATAACTCAATCTTATATCAGATAATTGCATTTCGACAACAATACCAACATTATTAAAACAATATGCATTCATAGTATAATACAAACAATTAATTACATTATTTAAAATTGTTTGTAGTAATAATTAAATATTAATTTATGCAACATACAACACTAATGTATAAAAACATATTTATTGTTGAACACTTTTCACTTACTTTACTGAACAGACTTGTAATCATAACAGAATATTTTAACCTTAATTCCGATTAGTTAAAAATGGAATAAAAAGGGGAAAAAGTAATTCTTAACAAATTTGAATAGTAAAATTTATGAAGATCTACAAGACTGAACGAAACAAATAATCTTAACTTTCTATCTTATTTTTCTGTTATTCTTATTTTATGTGTGTATGTAGTGACTTTAAAAAAATGCATCACTGATGATGGACCTAGGCCTGAAAGCGCTATTGCATTTTTAACAAAGGTAAGGATGTTTTCTTTTGTTCTGTACTGTGGAGAGGCCGAAATTTATTTTGAAAATAAATTCTAAATTTACATACTGAGATAATATAGACTATGACAAATTTTATTTAAATAAATTAATATATATAAAATTAATAATTTCTTAGATTAGAAATATGGAGGTATGCATTTTAGATGCAAAAATCTAAAATATGAAGGTAAACTGACTCATAACACAAGTCACTCATAAAAATGGCATAATTACTAGTAAGAATAATGAGCATACCACACAAGACCATGGTGAGAAATTAATAAATGATTTCTGCTTTACTGTTTTTAGTGAGCCATATTCTCTGTTAAATATTAGCCGACAAAGTCCACCAAAATTCAGATGATATCCAATGCTACAGCCGACACTTCATTCTGTTAAATACTGTTTTACAGTTTATAATGATTAGAGTTACTCTTAGAGAAAACAATAATGACTTCTGCTAATTGTACCATAGATACAACCTTAATTTTTTACAGTCATAAAAAGATATGAGGGTTATTCAAATTTAAACTGGAATTTTGCCGCGCAGACTGAGGAAGAGTAATGAATGTGGTAGGGTGTTGAATGTAACTCATTGGATATGTGGAAGTAAGCAACCAGCCTTCCACACCTTAAGGTCACATTCCCACACTAGTAGCAGAATGTCTGAGCAGGAGGTATCATTATCCATTGATTAATGAATTATAATTCGATTTCTCACCAACGAAGGTATCAAATCCTCTAAAATTTTAACTCCACTCAGGCTCAGTTCAAATATGCTACCTTGTTTAAGACTAAAGTGATTAGGTCAAGAAATTTCTATGTGATCAAGATGCAGTGGAGAACAAGTCACAAACGTTGCCTGCAGACCAGCGTCAATGACAACATTCAGACCGTTCATGACCTTATGGAAAGTAACACATATAACTGTTACTGATATTGCAGCAGAAGTGGACATAAATGTTGGGAGTGTGCATATAACATTGTCAGACATCTCACGAACAGCAAAGTTTCAGCGAGGTGAGTTCCACAACTTCTCACTGAGGGACAGAGAAATGTCCAGAAAGACATCTGTCAGTGGCTTCTTAATCAATTTCAGGAGGAGAGGCATTTTTGGACCAAACTGTAATCTATGATGAAATGTTGGTCCACCACTACAACCCAGAAAGTAAGATAACAAGTATGCAATAGTGGAAAAAAGAGGGGGGGCACTGATTAAGGTCAAGAAACTCAAGTTCTGATAACTGTGTTTTGGGGCTTTGACAAAAAGTATACTGCCAATTGTTTTGTTACATGAAAAAAGTACTTAAATTACACACACTACTGCCAGTTTTTGGATGTTATCAGGGCTGCTTATTACAACAAATGATTGGCAACCAATTCATGATGTCGTTTCTCCACAAAAACCCAAGGCCACATACAGCACTTCCAACTCAGTAAAATTCACCTCTTCAAACCCATTATACAGTCTGCCTTGTTATCGTATGATTTCCACATGTTTAGTTTGGTGAAAGAATCTTTAGGAGAGGAACGATTCAAAGACGATGCTACACTTGAGCATTATGTATGCAATTGGTTGTTGAGGCAGTTATCTTGTTTTTTTGATGAGAGGATCAGAAGCTACCTTTACGGTAGAGAAAATCTATTTCATTTGAAGGAAATTATGTAGAAAAATTAAGATAATCTATTTGTAATTTTATCTAAAACTCAATAAAACTATGTAAACAGATTCCGATTTTTATTTGAATGACTCTTGTACAAGTTACAAGTAATATTAAGCAACAAACCAATGTATTGTAAATTTCTGAGAAAAAATACTTAAATGTGCAAAATGTACTTGAATTAAATAATTTATTTATCCCTGAAAATGTCTACATACTTCACAAACAAGGGAATTTTAAAGAAGAATACATGCAAATTTGAATCAGTAATTTCAGAAAGGGCATATGTGACATTTTTTGAATTTTCAGCAAAACAAAAACTGATTAACTTTATTAATATTATAGGTATAATTATTAAAAAAATTCCATTTTTTATGAACATGTTTAATAAGATATGTTATAGTATGGTAATTTTTTGTCAATAATTATAGCCACAGTTAAATTTAATTTTTTTTTCACATGTGCCCTCTTTTGCAATTAAAGATTTTTATTGTTTTTTTTCTTTTTTCAACCTCCGGACAACTGTTAAGTTATATCTTTAGAGGATGAGATGAATGAATTGTAGCGTGTGTGAAAAATGCCATGCCTGACCGGGATTTGAACCCAGGACCTCCGGATGAAAGGCTGAGATGCTACCACTCACGCCACGAAGGCCAGAAAGATTTTTATTACATATTTTAAGGTTCTTACCATGAAAACTAGACAGGCAGCTGAATTGGTACTAATATCCTTTATTAGACAGTAAAAAAGTTAACAAATTGGAAAAAAATCACAAAAAGTATTTAAGTCTATAAACAAATAAACTGCCCATGATAATGAGTGTTGATTAAATCAATTAGAATGGTTGTCATCACTACACCATATTCTTCTCCAGCGAGTTTTGATATTGTTGAGAGTCAGCTAAGCTTTTAATTATAAAAATATTTATAATCAATAACATAGTCATAATGAGTTTCTTGATGTTAATTGGAGTCTTTCCTTCTGCGTAGGTTTCTGTTGACAGGAGACTTGATGCATTGTTGGCACTGTTTGTATTATGAAATTTTAAATTTGATTATGTCTGTTTTCAAAACTCCTCATACTGAAGTTTCATCTAGGCGAATGTGTTTTTTTTTTCTTTCTTCAATTAGCCCACCATGTGTGAAAAGTTAAGATAATAATGGATTTTAAACTTATGCTCATGGCTAGATTGTAAGAAAGGTACTGTTCTAGTGTGTAGATATGATTTGTTTTCCTTAGAGTTTTTTTAATAACATTGAGATCTCAGTCATAAGGCATAATAGTATTGTCATCAGCACCCGGACATGATATTTATATAATCAAAAAATAAATATTAAGAATTAACAACTAAAAATTAAATTAAAAACCAAAACCCATGAATATAAAAAAGCATAAATGAAAAAGTCTGATGTATTCTAAAAGTGAAATAACCCCGTAATGAAATAATAATTAATAATCTAAATCAAAACAATAAGATTACCATCTACCACATGTCAAATGTCATAAATAGCAGAAACATACTACAAAAAACTCAAATATTTGAATGGATAGCACTAAGAAATCGTAAAAGTTTGATTTCATTGTTTCGTATTTCGAAAGTTAGCTCCTACTTTAAACTTCCAATGCAATTCTGTCTAACAATCCAGAGTGATGTGGTGTATAGATAGTGGACAGTTGCAGTGAATACAGATGGGTGTATCAGTCTGAGTAATGAGATATTCATAAATGAACCTAATGTGCCCCATTCGCAAACTGTAAATATTAATGGCAAATTTAGTAAAAATCCCACTATAATCTTGTTCTTGTTTTGTTCACCAGTGCCATCAATTAAAACATAATTTTTTTACTCATCTAGGTAAGTTTTCAATTTCTTGAGACATAAACAAACAACTTCATGGGTGGCTTGCTTGCTTGTACCCTGTGATATAGAAATATTTATCTGATTTTAAATTATATATATAAAAACTATTTATTGATAACTATCTCTGGTAAGACCTCTTGTACTGGGATTTGAGGAAGTTCAATTAGTTTAAAATTTATTAATACTTGTGTTTAAAAAACAACCATAAAAGGTAATCAATAAATAATTTGTTATTCCTTTGTAAAACTTTGCAACTGTTCATAAGTTTTACATAAACCCCTGCCATGAATAGTAATACTTTAATGTCTCAATATATTGGACATCATCAGTTGGATGATGATCCAATACTTGGATCATCAGTTAAAAACTAACTTTAAAAGCAAATATGTAATTTGTATTGATGGTTTTATAGCATGGATTTCTTTTAAAATGGATGTTCAGGTGTATTGCTGAAAAGCAAAATATCTCAACAATTCAATTTTTTGCAAAAAAATTTTTCAACTGCCAATCCAATACCCAAAAATATTTCTTATCAACCACACTTTAGAAATTTAAGGTCTGTATCCTGATAAATGTTTTTGCTTGCTTCCCCAATGGAAAGATTTATATAAAAGAGATTAAGAAATATTATCATATAACTTCAAAAACATATAAATTTAAGGGATAAATGGTTCATACTTTTAAACTAATTTTATTTATATCCCTCCTGTTGCATTGTATGTTTGTATTTTAAAATATCAATAATAGAAATAAAATTGCAACGTAGGAGGAGGTTTGGTTAAACCATTTCTAATTACCATTTCTAGTTGAATTGATTTCCATCATTTGTATACACTATCACTCTAGTTCAGTTTAGGTTTACAAAATCTAAACTGGATCTTTAGTTTCTGAAGGAAAAGCAAGTTTGCTGTAACAAACATTAATGGAAACCAATGCAAAATGTTAATCAGTAATATTAATATATTATCCATCCTATGTAAAAAGTTCTGATTTCTCAAGAGATTATAAGCAAGAAGGGTAATTACGTCGGAGGGAGACCTGTTACTATTTCTTGAATGGGAAATTTTTGACTCATCAGTTTCTCTATGGGTAGATTAAATTTTCTTGCTATCCTATACTTTTACTAAACCTAATTTGTATTCTCTAGTTTTGATCGTTTTGGTCTGTATGAGAAAAACAGCTGGGTTCATGCTGAAGATATGAGGATGTACTTAGCTAGTTCATCCATAAATGATTTGTAAGTGGGAGTCTGCTTATGGATCTGCCAGATAATTAAAATTTCTGACTAGTACAACTGAAATATCTATAAAGCCAAACTTCCAAATCTTTGCTAAATTATAAATACAGTATATAGTGAAGGCAGGACTAAATAAGATGCCGGCCTCCATGTCGTAAGTGGTAGCGTCTCGGCCTTTCATCCAGAGGTCCCGGATTCGAATCCCGGTCAGACATGGTTTTTTTCATACACGCTACAATTCATTCATATCATCCTCTGAAGATATACCTTAACAATGGTTCCGGAGGTTGAAAAAAAAAAAAGGACTAAGTAAGATAAGCTGAAGTTTACAAAGATGAAACAATGATTTACTATTACAATTCTTGTAACAGCTATATATGATTGCTCATAAAAGTAAAAAAAAAAAAAAATTTATGTATTTTAGTTATAATAGCAGTGCTACTAATAAATGCCACTGAACAAATAAGTTACACCCATTTTCCAATTAAACAAGTAGCAAGTTTGATTTACCATTTGGTGGTTAAAATGCAAGTTAGTATAAACAGATCAATGCTGTCAACCGACACTGTTTTTTTTTTAATGTTTTCACAATACATAGTGTTAGCATTTTACATCTATATGCCTCAAGAATATTACCATATAAAATTTAAATTGTTACTGCAGTCTTCTCATAGCAGCTTCTCTCTATGACAAGTATACAATAAACATAAAATTTTAATCAACTATTGTAAACTTCTAATACAAGACAATATATGCACAGTTTTTTCAAAAATTTGCTGTGGATTATGCTTTAGAATTATGTGGTGTATTCTCTTCTTATGTTGTTAGATTGATTGTCCCGGTGGATTCGTTGGGCATTGCTCAGTAATAAACCAAGACATCAGTTGTTGAGTAGTGAATGAACATGCTTCATTTCATTTTTTGTTGTTTTGTTTATCGAAATCAAAAGTTGTGTAAAACTTAATAGTTTCTTTTGGTAGGAGAACATCTTTTGGGAAGGTGACAAGTATACTAATTTAGTGAAGCACAAGTTTACTAAAAATTTCTACATAGGTGTTCTTCACCGCAATACAGTTCAAACTCCTCTGAAGATATATCTTAAACTGTTGCTGATTGACGCTGATTGAAGTGACCACTAAACCACTGAAGACCATTTAAACTAAACTAACAGAAGCTGCTTGATATTTCAGAGACTGTGGCTGAAAGCCCATCAAAGTTGGTGTGTAAATTAGCAGCAAGATATAGAACTTGCTATATCGCGTAAAGCTGTAAGAAAAGAAATAAAACTTTTCCTCTACAAAGCAGTGTGTGTTCAAGAACTGAAACTACAGATCACGTCAAAAGACTAATTACTGTCACTGGTTTAAATACTTTATTGACCAAAATTCTGTAGATATCCTTACACAGATAAAGCATGGTTTCATCTGTATTAATTCACAAAATACAGAACTTTGGTTGACAACTAACCCCCATGAATTATACGAAGTGAAAATTGGAGTAAGGGTCAGTGTGAATAGAAAGCACATTGTGGGTATAATCTTTTTTTTTTAAATACAGGTAATAGTGATTGTTATTGTGCTGTTTTAACAAACTTCATTAGTCAGTTAATCAATCATGGTTAGTTTCAACAGAATGGCACCATAGTGCTAACAGCTAACAGGTAAGTTACTATTTTGGCAAAAATGTCTTTGGGGAACGAATAATTTTGAGGGGTTTCTGGCCTGCATGATAATCAGATCTGATCCCCCCTCCCCCAGATTACTTCCTAAGGGGAGAGACAGCAAGACAAGCAGTGTATCACAAGAGACCACACATGACTGATGAACTAAAAACTGCAATAACAGCAGACATACTTGACATTCCAATACATCAGCTGCTTAAAGTGTTTGAAGACAGATTGAAATGTGTGTAGTGTTGTACAGTATTGATAATGGAGGAGGTCTTTTTCAACACCTTTTATATCTATTCCAGTTACTGTAATATCAGTTTCTATAAAATAATGAAATAAAAATACAAAGTAATAATTAAGAAAGTTTCATTACACTTCTATAATCCCAGCACACAGCAACTTTCTGAATGCAATATACATCTGTACTGTAAAAACCATTTTTGGGTTTTTTGAATTTTGATTTTTTAAGGGGTGTGCCAATGTACAGTGCGGTGACTAAACCAATGCATAACTGTCACTGTTATTGTATGTGCGACACAACTGACTACACCTGTCTCCAGTTATTGACTAAAAACATAAAATAAAAAAAAAAAATAAAACACACTAAACACACTATGATCACCTCCTAGAAGTTTTGTCAGTTAACACTAAGAACTGGATGAAATACAATTTTACTTATTCAAAGGGCAATTAACAAGCTATAGCTACTACTTTTAATATGGAAGCCAACTATTTTGAAACTGACACTCAAAGATCACTCACAGTTTTAGATCTGTACTAACCATCTGCTGCTCTGAAGAAATTTTCCTTAAAAAAAGTACTTCTTAAAAAGTTAAAAATGAAAAGTGCTCATAGTAATTGCTGGAAGAGAAATTATACTGTGAACAACCTGCAAGAAAATACTTACAAAATACAGCTCAAAGAACTAGTATAGAATATTATCAAAGAAATGAAACCAGTCCTATCCAGTTAGAGAATGATGTTTTCATTACATATACTCACCTGTTTCTTGTAGAACGTTCCTTTTTTCTGATGGAAAAGGCAGTACATAAAAACAGTAAGTAAAAGGAATAATAAACTCATAAAATAAGTCAGTTATTTTTATGAATCTATAAATCTACATATAAAAACATATAAACACAGCAGACGTACATTTTAAAAAATAAATTTAAAAAAATAACTTCATAATCTTAAATCAGTAATAACCCTTTCAAGTATCTAGTAGTACTTTGAAGAAAGGTCAAGTTAGTAAGATGGAATCTTTTGATTAAAAAAATAAAAAAATTTATTAAAATGAGACCCAGATAGAGATGTAATCTGATATAAAATGTCTCCATTATGTGATGACCTAACACACAGACTTCAATAAAATGACAATGATTGATGTAGTACTTATCAGTTTCTTTTAACTAAGCAAAACTTCCTTCCTTCAATGATTAACATGAAAGAAATAATAACAAACAAATCCTCAAATCTATATTAATCACATTATGTATATAAAAACAGGAAACCATATAATTACTCAATGCAGTATAAAGGTTCAAAATACTATTAAAAAATTATTAACACTGTTAATATACCAACAAATACATCCTCTACGGCTGAAATCTTTTTCATTTATTCAAAAAACTATGATTATTTATGGCAAAAACCATTTTAAAACATAAATAAAGAATAATTAAAAAAACCAAGAAACAGTGCACCAAATTTCAGGCAACGGAGACAATATCTTATCAGATGTCTTTTTGGACATGCATATTTGTCCAATACATTGATAAACATAGCCAATCTAAAGTGTAGAAATATTTTCTCAAATTTATTTTGCTAATTTGTATTATTTCATGCAAGAACAAAATATTGGTTTTGTAAGGTAAGGTGATAAATAAACCAATCTACTTAAGTGTCCAGTTAATATATAATTAAAACAATTTTTCTAGTTTTATTAAAATGCAAAAATAATAATAATAATATTATTATTATTCTTTTTATGACTTATATTACATTAAAAATAAATTATACTTAAAAAAAATATATATATATTTAAATCCTAAAAAGGAAAAACTTATATTTTTTCTTAAATTTTGACTTATGGTGCAAAATTAAAAACAATTAGCAACAACCATCTTACTAAGTTGCCTCCAAATTCAAAGCATGAAAACTTGAAAAAAATCAAAAGAGTACTGTATTTTCAATAATTTATTTTTTTTTAATATTATTATTACAAGCTTGTCATGTTCTACAAATGTATAAAAATGACTTAAATGAAACGATAAGGGAAAAACGCTAGAACTTGAATCCCCAACCAGTTACAATTCATGCTAACCATTACACCAATTGGCCAGTTAGTTGTTACTTTAAAATTTAAAATAAATTTTTCATTTAAATTTTATTGTCTAAATTTTTAAACATTGAATTAAATTTAATTGCTAAAAAATTTATTTTATTTTAATTCTTTTAGATTTTTTTTTTAAATACATACAGCATTAATGCTATTTGTTTAAAAACAAAACTGTTCATTAGAAACACAAAAGCAGGAAACCTTTACAATGACAAAGTAAGAAAATAAATTCAGAGAAACAACAAAAAGAAACTGTTAATAAGTGTTTGCTTAGGTTCTGTGGAAAGAAGGCACAAAAATAAATTTTATCAAAAGTTTTCAATCTAATAAAACTTAAATTTTCAAGGATAAGTATTTTGAACATCAAGTTAAATGTCATTATTCAACAATGATCAAGTGCTATGTAATGACAGAAATACTGTAAAAAATCATCTCATTTACATAGACAAAAATTTTTCCAAGTTATCTTTACAAAATTTAAATCAAAACTACTAGAAAAAGCATCCTCTACAAAATAAAATTAAACAAAATCCCTGAAATGTTTAATTTAGTGAAGGCTGAATTAAACATTTAAAGTTTAGGCTTAATATATTTATAAAAAATTTATTATATATAATAAAATAATATAGATATAAAAAGATTATACAAGGTATGTCGCAAAAGAATCCGACTTACTTTTAATTCTCCACACTGATGTTATTCTTTGTCATCCAGCTTGTGGCATTCTTCAAAGTAATCCCCATTTGACTGTACGACACGCTCCCAACTGTCTTTCCACTTTCTGAAACAGTTCTGGAATTCAGGTTTAGAAATGATCTTAAGTGCTCTCGTCACATTCTTCTGAATCATCTCAGTGTCGTCGAACCGGTGTCCTTTGAGTGGATTTTCAGTTTTGGAAACAGCCAAAAGTCGCAGGGAGTTATGCCTAGATTGTACGGAGGCTGACGAAGTTGCTTAATTTGGTGTTTTGCCAAATACTGTTGCAAAAATTGCATCTTGATGAAGAAACCAGTTGCCTGTCGCCCAAAAATGCGGCTGTTTTCTCCTCACTGTGGCACACAATCTTCTCAGAACTTGAAGGCAAAATTCTTTGTTAAGCGTCTGACCTGTAGGAGTATATTCATGTTACACAACGCCTTCAATAATCGAAGAAAACAATCAACATTGTCTTGACATTGCTCCGACTTCGACATATTTTTTTCGGTCGTGCCTCGGATAGAAGCTTCTACTGTGAAGACTATTGTTTTGTTTCGGTATCATAACCGTAAACAAACGATTGACGAATCGTGAGTTTATCCTGTAATTATCTTTCTAAGCGCATTTTCATCATTAGCAACTGTTTCCAAGTTACCCTGAGAGACTTCGAAGAGAAGGTTTTTCTGCTCCACCGAGAGCAATTTTGGAAAGAATAATAAACGCGAGTCATTTCCAGATTATCAGAATTTCGGTTAGAATTTTCCAAACACTTGTTTGTTGAATTTCAAGATCACTTCCTAGTTCGCAAGCAGTCAAACGAGGATTTCTTTCAATCGCAAGTCCCACACGCTCGACATTTTCCGGTGTTATTGTGATCAAAGGTCGGCCAGAACATGGGTTACTGTCAACAGAAGTGCGGCCATTTTTAGACCGCTTGTATCACTCTTTTATTTGTGTTCTGCCATATACTCTTTTCCAAAGGCATTCTGCATCATTTCAATAGTTTTTGCGCAACTTTTTTCAAATTTGAAGCGAAAACTTAATCTGAATTCGTTGATCTGATCTCTCCATCATTTCCAGCAATTACAAAATCCGACTAACATCAACAAAGCACTTTAAACAAAGACGCACTGTGCATGAACTAATACATTCTGTTGATAACTGCGGCATCTGGCTAGTTCGAGAGTAGTTACTGGTTACGCTTGTACCTCACAGAGTTCGCTACGAACGTTGATGCGGAGATTTGAAAGTAGATCAGAATTTTTGGGACACACCTCATATACATAAAATAAAATATAATATTTATATATAATAAAATAATATAGATATAAAAATATTATATGTATTACACACCTCATGAAAAGTTACTGTCAAATAACTAAAAGCCGTTTCTGATATGATAAACAATAAATGATATGATTTACATGACTACAAACAATTCTTAATTAATTACCAGAATACTTTATTGGTAGGAGTGAACCTTAATAAAAATATCTGATGATGAGGGTACTCTGTAATATTCCTTTGTTAAGTGAGATAAGAAATAAAACTTACAGTTTTATATATTTACATAGTAGTGTTTAGTCATTATAATTCAAGTATTTACTATTTGTCCTTTCTGAACTCCCTTAATATGCCCATCTTTCGATGGGTGGATGAATAAAATAAAACACAAAAATTTCTGTCACTGTTTATTTAGTACCAGAAACAAATATTTTGTATGAATATAAGATTAATTTTATTTATTTACTGGTTGATGAGATTACACAGAAGCTTTGAAAAAGCTTGTATGAGAACTACAGAAATGGAATTTTGTAACATGAAAAATGCCATTCCTGATTGGGATTTGAACTCAGTACCTTTGTATGAAAGGCTGAAACATTACCATTCTGCCATAGAGATATTAATAATAGATAAATAGTTACAAACTGCTTAAATAAAATGAGTAAATAAAAGTATTTTATTAACAAAATAATAATTTTTTAGCTAAATTATGTATTATTAATTTTACTGTTCTGGAATTTTACAGCTCGAATGCTTTACAGTATTTTAGGTTTTCTTAAAATGAATTAAAAATGAGAAAAAAAAGATGATTTATAGAAAATCCACTATTATACAAAAAAATTCTTTAAAATCATTAGCATAATAACAGATTAGTAATAACAATATAAATTTAAACCAGTAGGGTAAAATTGAATTATAAGCCTTGCAAAGAAATGTGACAACAAACACATAAATAAAAAAATTCAACTGTTTTGAAATACAGGTTATTTATCATTAGCATGTTAATAAACTGAATCCCGAAACAGACCAAATATATTTAAACAGTAACTACCACATATTTCTTCCTACATTGTAAGGGAGAAATTGAATATTTTAATTTTACTAAATTATTATTTTGAATAATGATTCCTGGGGGATTGTCTCACAAACTATAACTCTCTCATTAGCCAACAAAGCAAGTAGCTGATTACAATAAAAGAGAAAGAAGACAAGGAGAAGACTAGGAAGAAAACTGGGATGGTAAAATGGCAAATATGTAATAGAAGTACTGTAACTTTATCAAAGGGTGATCTATAAATCTGGTTCATTGAAGATGGCATTGGCTGTTAGAATATTTTAACCATGTCATTACTCTCTGAAACATTTCAGTTAATGTGAAAACATTTACAAGAAATGTAGTTCAGAAACTTATAAATAATTTTGTTTATAGAAACATTATTTAATTAGCTATTGATAGAATATAATGTATGCAGTGCACTGGCAAAACCAAAAACAACAGGTACCTGAAAATAAAACTAATAATTATAATATTACATTTTATTATAAACAATACAGTAACCATACTTATTATTATTATTATTAAAAACAAATTAAATCAGTATTACCTATATATACATGTAAAATAATATTAAAGATTTGTTTATAGTAAGTTCAGTCTCTTTACATTGCACTATTTCCAGCCTTCTTAAAATTAATCTGTTTATCAAAAATAAAAGAAAAAAGACAATAAGAAGAAATAATATAATAAACTCAAAATTAATCTGTTTATCAAAAATAAAAGAAAAAAGACAATAAAAAGATATAATATAATAAACTCATTAATTCAAGAGCTAATTAAAGGGAATTTGCTAATGGTTAATGCTATGGGAACATTATTCTACCACTAAAACAATATTTCTAATAACACATATGTCTTGTTTTTATGGCAGTATAATGAAAGTATGGCAGTAATTTTAATAAATAATTACTAGTAAGTAAATAATGGCAGTATTATGAGAAACAGACTGAACTTATTTCAATCCAAAATAATTGATTTGGTTTAGAAATATCCCTCATACGTATGTCTGTTATCGGTAATCTGAATGATTTATCTGTTGTATACACTATCACTGTCTTTGCCCATCCATTCTTCTTATACTGTAAATAAATAAAAACAGCAATAATTAGTAAGAGTATAATCTTAAATAAAAATCAGAATATCTGTGTATTAATTAAAGTTTGAGGTAGGTTTTTTGGTATAAATTTATTTGGATATCTCAAAAAATAGGGGAGTAATATGTAATTTATAAAATATAAGTCTAATATTTTAGAATCATTTTTCATGTAATAATATTCTGAAATTGATATTTTCATGTTTTATAAGAGGTAGATATGGTTACAAGAAATGAAAATTAGGAAATAAACTGAACTTTATTTTTATTATTTTTTTCTTCTCACATCTCAAAGACCTTTGAGCAAGAGAGTAGTCATAAATATACTCTGTCTTCAGGCAGCACTCACATAAAAATGAAAAGTACTAAAACATAATAAAAAAAATCAGAAAAAACTAAATTCACCAGTAAATGGTATTTATTAAATTAATTCAGTGTTTATTTAATTAAATGCTCACAAGTAAATAGTTACTTAAAAATGACCAATCAGATATCTTGTCTCACCACATTTCTCCAAGAATTCTTCTACAGAATAAAAACACTTTTCAATTAGGAATTTTTTCAGCTTATTTTTAAAGTTTATATTTTTTAATTTTTAATACTTTCAGGTAACACTATCAGTAATTTGCTTCCATGTTACTTTTTATTTTTCTCAAATAAACTGAGCCTATAATAATCTGAATAACCATTCCCTTTTAATATTATACTGGTGATTGAATTTTACATAAATTATATTTGTATTTCTTACATAACAAAGATATACAGGCCTGGAACTCTAAATATGCAGAGTTTTTTAAGAAGAGGCTCACAATCAGTTTTAGGTTATACTCTAATATACTGTCAGAGCGCTCTTTTGCCATATAATTATTTTTTCCAAGTTTCCCTAAACTGCTCCCTACAAAATAATCAAATTCTTTATATAGTTCTCAAAAAGGCTACAGTAAACTACCTTTGAAAGACTAGTATTTCCTAATTCTGACACTCTCTAGAATGAGTAAACCTTTTGACAGTTTTTTCTCTAAACAGTCTATCTGACAAGTTCAGTTCAACTGACACGGTCCAGCTTTATTCCCAAAAAGTCAATAAATTCCAATTTTTAATTCAATTAATAGATTCCAATTTCTATTAGTATCTACATCAATAAAAACTGAAGGATCACAAATACTTTAGAAATTCTTCTTTGGTGAGTTTGTATACACATAAAGTTGGGTTTACCTAAATTTATTTTTAAATTATTATTAGAGAAATATTGGATTAAACTATTAATGTATATAAAAGTGTCCTGGTCCAGCAAATCACAGCTTATGCTACTAGTGAACAATGTAGTATCATCTACAAACAGAAAAATGTTTTCCATAGGAATATAGTCACCTTAATCATTGACATAGATTAAGAAAAGAACAGGACCAAGACTAGACTGTATGGCATCCCTCCACTTTTATTTGGTGGAGCTGACATGGTAAGTTTAATTCTAGAGTTTCTGATGTTTGCAATTTCAGGAACTGCTGATCTACCAGTTAAATAAGATTCAAACCACTGTTGTTGACTGTTTCACAAACACCCAAGGAAACAATCTTTTCAAACAGCATATTTGTTCATCAGAATGTATATCTTTATTTGTATTTCTGCTTATACTTTGTGCTATTAGTAAAGTAATTATTAAAACTGTTACTAACTTAAAAAGCATTTATGACTTATTTTTCTCCATCAAAATTAATTTACTGTTATTATTTTCTTCAGCCCTAACTATTATTAATTATTTTTCAAGCTACCTTACTTTTATCTTAAGAGTTATTCAATTTATGTAAAATCTTTTCTGATTTATAATTCTGGATAGCTTCAGCGTACTCTTTCTTTATTGTATTGTTATATTTTTATCCTGATTATCTTCAATGTTGAACCGTTTTAATTATTGCTCCTCATTTCATCTCTTATATTTAATATTTGTTACTCAAGAGATACTTTTTCTTTTATAAATTTAATTTATTCACTATTGGCTGGAGATATCAAAATGATAAGTAAAGTATTGAAAAATTGTTTGTACTTTCTATCTGTATCTAATCTACCCACATTTCTTTCTGTAAACTAAATTTTAATCCAGCAATACTGGTGTCATTTGTCTTTTTCTATTTAATTTTGAAATTAATTTTAGTTTTTTTTTTTTTTACATTTGGAATATGAACTTCTAAAATTATGGCTCAACAGTCTGATATAAATGGCTGAACAGCTTGTATCTTTACATTCTCAATATTGGTCAAAAAATTATCAATACATGTAGAGACGTTAATTCAGTAACATGGTTTGGATATTTTATTGCAATAACCAGATCAAAAACTGTGTAAGATATTATTGATGTTTTTCACACTTTTGTTTTGGGAAAAGAGATCCAAATTGAAATCTACTCTAATTCCAGTCATCATTTTATTAGTATCTGGATTCTCTCCAAGCAGCTGTTTAAATATCCAAAAAAAAAAACAGTTTACCTTATCATCATCAGAACTTATATACTTCTAACTGACAAAGCTATTTTACTTTCATTACTTATTGTAATTTTTACATTTGCATACTCAAATATTTGATCTATTGAAAGTTCACTACTTATAATAAAAATTTTACATTGTTCAAAGTGGTAGTTATTGCTTAAAAAAATTATGACGTCTCCAATTTACAACTTTCACAGTTAAAATAACTCATAAGGATGGGTTGCGAAGCTGCAGAATCTTCAATTTTTCAATCAAATTTGTATTCACTTATGAACAATACGTCAGGACTTTCATTTCTGCAAAAAAATTTCTATTTGAAATTTTAATATTTGAGTGATCATCATACTTGGGAACTGTTCTGTTGATTAGAGTGATTTAAAAGACAATTTGTTTTGCTACTTTCATATTAAAGCACATGTATGTAATTAAAATCAACTGTTCATATTTTTATTATTAGATACTATTTTAATGGAACTAATTTTTTTTTTAAGTGAAAATTTGTTCTAGTATAATATTAAATTATTTTTTTTAGGAATACTCCAAATAACATTCTGAAATAATTTTTTCAAGAAA
Organism: Zanna intricata; assembly: GCA_010016005.3. Classification (NCBI taxonomy): domain Eukaryota; kingdom Metazoa; phylum Arthropoda; class Insecta; order Hemiptera; family Fulgoridae; genus Zanna; species Zanna intricata. The sequence continues at coordinate 10,718 of JAAAKQ030073454.1, read as the reverse complement.
ACCCTGTAGTTATTTGAACAGACTAAAACATTTTGAAGGAGCAATTATTGTGCACTGATATTTAGAGGCTCCACCTAAGAAAATTCTGCTACAGATATCAGTATGATTCCCAGATTCCCATAAGTGCAACTTGAAAGATAATACAATTTTTTTTTTGGATTCTCATTGTCATCCAAAAAAATTGTGTCACCCGTTTTGTAAAAATTAGAATTTAATGTATATAAATTGTTATCGTTTCACATTTTTCATAAGAAAATAAATGGTAAATGTAAATTCTAAAAATATGTTTATTTGTATATGTTACCTTTGTGTTTAATATAAAACTGAAAATAAACTACTCATGCTCTAATTTTTTGGATTTTTTTCATAACATTATGCATTAACACTATTTTAGGGAAAATTGAAGAATGAGTTTATTTTAACCTTATGTACCAATTTATATGATTAAAAGTTTAGTTATGGTAGCTATCATTATTTCAAATAATTACTAGCAGGTCAAATCATCTTAATAAAAAATAGATTTTTGACATTTACTTCCTCAGGACACACTTGATAAAAAAAAAAAAAAAGATGATAGTACAAATATTAAGGCTACATCCCTTCTATTAAATTTCTTTTCTTTATGTTAGATGCATTAAAAAAAAATTCATGGATGAAATCTCCAATTTATTTGGGAATTTATTTATTTATTTGGGAAACAACTGTCTTTCAGATTTTCTTTTTTTTTATCTTAAGAATACATTTAATGATTAATTTGAATTATTTTAGAAAGTATACATTTTAGTAAAAGATTTCATCATGAAAGAAGACAAATAGAATTTGAAACAATTTTTAAAAGACTTTTTCCAGAATTTTAACTGAGAATTCTGTTCTGTGTAATAAATAAGAACTGATCCCCAGAGATACACTGAGTAATTAAGTAGGTTGTAAACTACAACAGACATCTTATCTGCATATTGTCTAGTTAGACAAAGCTTTTTACATGTAACATTTGGATTTCATGTAACATACTTCTTGAACTGTCATTTCAAATATCACAAAAGAATGGCTGAAAATTTAAATAATTTTTAATGACTTTTATTAAAATATTAACTACACCATAACCTAGACTATTAAAAAGAGTTCCTGTTTTGATAATAAATAATTTTTTTTTATTTGCCCTCTCAAGATGTACTTTATAAAAAAAAATAATAAACAAATTAATAATCATAAAAGTTAGAAATCAGTTACAGGAAAGTTTACTTTTAAATTTACTGTCTAGTGCTCTTGCCTAGACAGAATTAATTCTTTTATTATTAAAAAAATAAACAATTTATTGTTAAAAATATAACTAAAAAATGTTTAATCAGAGAATAAAATTTGAAAGAGATTAGACAGAAACTTTGATAGAATTTCAAACAAAGTCTCTAGAGCATCTCAATGCAGATCTTATAATTTGAAATTTTATGTCACAGATAATATTACCAAACATTTATTAATGTTAATCCTAAATTCTTAATAGTTATAATTAAAATTATATTGAATTACCTTGCATTCATCGAGCAAGACATCATATCGTAAACGTTGATTACCTCTTGCTAAAATTTCAGCATCATTCCAAGATAATAACTTAAGTGCACGTCTATATGATTTAGATTGTTCATCATAGTATGCAATAGAATTTTTACAATGATACGTTATCGTTTGTGTGGCTTTAGTTGAAAGTAATTGCAAAAATCCAATTTGATTACTGTCAGCCTTATAGTATAACTAAAAAAAAAAAAGGATTAAGAGAAAGGTGTAATACTATTTTTATCTACTTTCTAGTGCTACAAAGTAAAAATCTTTTACAGAAATTTCAAATATAATTAAATATTAATAATATAATTGCCATATAATTATTCACTGTCTGTCAGAATCCAATAACACAATCAATTAGTTCTTTAATTTAGCGGGAAGCAAAAATGTCAGGAATTATAAGTTACTTTCACTGACTGATATACATATACACAGAACTAAGTTCCAGAATACAAAGTACATCTACATTTAGTAACTTTACAAAATAATTTTTATTTATTTATTTATTTTTTTTTTTAATTAAGGTCGAAAAACACGTACGCCCAGCCCAGCTTAAATATAATGTGTTTTAAAAAAATTAAAAACAAAACTAAAGGTAGATTAAATTTAGTGAAAAATTGATAATATAGAAAAAACTTAAAAACTAATTTAGACAAAAAAATTAAAACTAATATCACAAACAAGGGAAAAATTATAAAAAAACTAAAACTAAATTAACATTAAAATATTAAAGAATGGGGAAAGACAAAACTGACACTTAACATTAATATCACAGATATCATTAAAACTGAAAACTAATATCACAAACACAATCTTAAAAGTAAAATGAATTTATTTAAAATGTAACATTAAAATATAAAAATTAAACAAAATCCAAGGGGTGTAAAGGGCCCTTCTCGGATAACAGAATAAAAACAAACACGAAAACATAAAAATTAATGAGAGAAAAAAAACAATTACACTCTAAAACCATTTCAATTATAAAAACAAAAAATAAATATTATGTTTAAGACCAGTATGATGTAAAAATTGAAAAATCTGGTCTAAACACTTATTATCTTTACCCAAGATTTGGTGAACAATGCTAGGTAATTTAAACTTACGATGCAAGGCCGCGTAATGCATGCACTCTACAAGGATGTGTGCACAGTTAGGTGGCAGTTGGATCGTGTACATATTGGTGGTGTATTTACTCCTGACATGAGATATCCGTGAGCTCTCATATGTCCTATCCGCAATCGACAGAGGACCACTTCCTCACAACGAATTTTACTGCATGAGGAGTCCCATGGCAACACAGAGTCTTTAATATTCTGCAGTTTGTTATCAACTGTAGCTGTCCAATCATCTTGCCACTTTCCGTGAAGAGTGAGTTTTGCATAGTTTATAAGGTCGCATGCAGTAACACGGGTAGTAAAGGAAGGTTGACTGCACATGTCCTTAGCTGCGGAATCTGCACATTCATTTCCCGGAATCCCCACATGTCTAGGGATCCAACAGAAACTGACTTTTGTGTTGCGATGGTTCAACTCTGCGATTG
>JAAAKQ030073443.1:0-15346 GCA_010016005.3 Zanna intricata | reverse complement strand
AGAGAGAGAGAGAGATAGAGAGAGAGAGAGAGAGAGAGAGAGAGAGAGAGAGAGAGAGAGAGAGAGAGAGAGAGAGATCTTGTTATTTTCATACATAATTGTCGTACGTGATCATTTCTTATCACCTGTAATGAGAGCTCTTTCAAAAATTTGACCAATTAAGTTGTTCATTTAAATTATTTTTGTTTATTTAAATTATGTTATTACTCAAACATCCAGATTTTTGTAATTATCCTTCTTCATTTGGTTTAAAGATGTTTTATTGCTGATGTATCAAAAGTTCATTGCTTATATCAAGACTGCTAATACGCCGGTCTTATTCAGTTTTTTCCCTGGTTTTATCCACTTTTTAAAGTCATTAGATGCCCTCATCGAACGGGGTAATTGATATCAAAATTACTAGATTGAAAAAAAAGGCTTTTACTCGTTTTGTGCCACATGTACTGATACTGTATTTTGTCTATAAACATTATACATTTTTTTAGTAGCCTGATAATATTCGCTGTCTTTTTGTATCGAATTTCTTCTTTATTTTTATCCATTTTCAATGCGCTATAACTTGCTTTGTCAATGCTGACAAATAAATATTATCATAATCTTTCTAAAAGTAGTCAGTGATTTTGCTAATTTTAAAAGCTCGCAATATTAACAGTTTTTATCAATATTACTTTGGTTATGCGATCCTAAAGTCAACTCCAAGAGAATACGAAAAAATTTTCCCGCATTAAATTAATTTATATATTCAAATATAACTTTAACCTAACTTTTTTATATAGTTAAACAAAGCTCTCCGTACAAAAAGTTTTCTTTTATATTAATAATTTCGGATATTGACTTTTTAGCCCTTTTGATATTTTTAGCATTATGTAATAAACAATACAACCTTTGTGTTGTAACCATAACATACTTACATCTCAGAAATACATGTAACAATATTCGAATTTTGTGGTTATTGTAGCGTTAACTTGTTATAGCACATTCTGCAATATATTTCTCTTTGATAGAACAATTGTTGCTTAAGGCGTATTATAACTTTAGATTTTATAAATACACTTAAATTTATTTACACAATGTTACATTCATTTTTTTATCTACTGTTTGCAAGTCTTTCTAAAAAAAAAAAAAAAAAAAAAAAAAATGTGTAAATGTAACAAGGTCGACAACCATTGTTCTATAAATTATTTTCTGATATATAAAAAAAATTTAAAATAATGTTTAAATAAAAACATTGATACAAGTTTTATTTATCTTACATTATATTAGGTATTGCAAAATCGAAGGATTTTTTTTTTTTTTTTTAGCTTGTGTATCGATGTTGAATGCTTTAGTTATCAGTACAATAAATTACTTTTTCCTTATTTTACGCACAAAAATATTAATTTATAAATCTGAAATTTTACATAGTTGTTTATTGAATGTTACGATATATTACATTTCTAACAGCCAATCACCCTCAACTATTATTATTTTTTATCATTTTTTTTGGCCCCATTAGTATAACATCTGTTGAAATGATCACTACTCTATAAGGGGAGCGTAATGAAAACAAAAGAATTACGGATTCCAGTTATTGGGGCTACGCAATGCAAGTAAAAGTGTAACGCAAAGTCGTTGGGATGGAGGTTTGAGTATAACGATGATTAGGCACTGTTATCGCTTCTTTTTTTCTTTTGACGTAATGAACGAAATTTAAGATATGCAGAGTTAAGAATTAATCGTTATTCTTCGTAATCTTTCATATATTATTAAATAAATCCTTCTTTAACCTTTATTTTAGCCACGATTTACTACAAGAATTTTTATTCTACACCCCAAAAAAAAAAAAAAAAAAATTTGGTAATTTTGGTATTTTACATAATTACCAAATTATTTGGTAATTTTTTTTTTTTTTTTTTTTTGTTTTTTTTTCTATGGGAAAATTTCTATAACAATTTTTCTTGTTTTTTTTATGTTTTGAAAAGACTATTTTAATACTGTTCATTCATAAAGTATTAAACTGTTCTATATAAACATATTAAGAAGACTAATACAACATTATGATAGGTGTTTGTTCTATCAGATAAATTAATAAAAAATTGAATAAAATTTCCATAAAAATATATTGTAACATAATATATAATCTGTTAAAAATAATGCAGTAAAGAGGAAAAAATAAAAAGATCAATACAAAGTTCCTAGGTATAACTAAATAAATGTATCTTGTCGTATAATAGATTGCAACAATTTTTCTTGGAGACAGATTTTTTGTCAAAGTGAGAACATTGCAACGAAAAAAAAAATGTATATATGAGATATGTATGTTTTATACTCACATGAGAGTGTGTATTCGTGACTATACTGAATCTAAGAATGAGAAAGGAATTCAAAACAGGGAGTTCCTCAGGGCCAAAAAGAAGTAACACTGATCATAAAGAATAGATGGTTATTAAAGAGTAGTGAGTTAAGTCAAAAGAAGTGGTCATAGCAGCTTCCTATAAACCAACCTAACCATAATACTAGTCATATATATATATATATGTATATATATACTAGTCATAATTTACATGCATATTTTGATGAAACATATTAAAGATTAAATTCATACCCTACCATTCTTTCTCCTTTAGATCCACTCTTCAACCCCCCCTTCCCCTTCCACCGTTCCATCATATCCACTTCACCGTATATCTATAATACGACTACTATAGACGATGTAAATTATCGCCTTTCCAAGTATAATAATGCGTCTGACGCTCATTACACATATGAAGTGCTACAAGCTACTTAGAAGTGATATTTTTCTTTTAAAACAGTTTCGGTTGGTTGGATTAAGACATGTCAAGCATGTAAATAACGTATATATTTTGTTTTATTTAACGTTATTTATTAATTTTTTGTTTTTTTTTTTTATTAATGTTTTTTGATGTTTTTTTTTGTAAGTTGTATTAATAATAGTAGCTTTATTGTATTCATTCAGGGTCACAACTAAAAATGTTTTATGTACTTTAACCTTGGAGAAAAGTTTTTTTATTAATATCTTTCCTTTTTATTAATTTTTTTATGTAATAAAAATAAATATATTAAAACAAAATTATTTATTATTAAACTGCTTTATTTTAAATAATAAATATGTATATTCATAAACCAAATTGAAATAATAATCACTTTGTTATTTAAAAAAATTAATTATAAAAAAAAAAAGACATGATCAAAAAATAATAAATAATTTCATGTATATTCAATGTAATATTAATAAAATTTTATTACTTTTTTATTTATTATTATATTCATATAATTAATATATATAAACTCAAACTCTTAACTCAAACAATAATTAGATTTTATACCGGTATTCATAATTCTTGTTTTGATTGTGAAGTTTGGTTTTCCACAATCTCGCTAATTTTTTTTTTTTTTTTTAGTTACTACCTCATAAAAAATTTGAAAATCTAATTACATTTGATATTTTTCAGTGCCCTTAGTTGAATTCCCAACGATTAATATTAGTTTATATAATCTAAATTCCAAGTAATTTTATCTTTAATAAAAAATAAATGAGATTTCTTCCTAAATCATTTAATACCAAAAAACTGGTTTTCATATCTAATTCCAACTTTTTTCAATCTATTTTTCTTACTATTTATCAATATCACGCATAAGCGTAACGCATAAACAACGGTAACTAACTATAATGCTTCTAGAATTTGATTGTTCAAATTCAGTTAAATGTAACTGTTGATTGTAAATGGTCATAAAGGTTGAATTGGCGGTTCTGTGTAAGGAATTATAAACTTTACATTGAGAGAAGCACTACTAATTCTTTAGATATAATAAAGCATATAATTTTTTTACGATTCGTTTAATTTCAAAATAATTAATAATTACAATTTTAGTAGGAATTTTAAGAACTTTGGACTATTTCTGAAAGATACCAAAAACTCCTTTTTATTATTGTTTATATTCCCATTTAAAGATTTTTATTTAAAAAAGCTAGATTTTTTAATATTTAATTTTATCAATTATTTTTAGGCTTAGAATATAAATTTAATCTTTCACTTTTTTTTTTTATTATTATTAAAAAAGAAAGTTTTCTATTGTTTTCTTGACGACTTCACCACTAAGAAGGCTTGTGCATGGGATATGGAAATAGATTTTTGTAGGGTATGAAAAATGCCATGCCTGATCGGGATAAAAACCCGCGACCTCCGAATTAATATTTAAATTTCCTCCGAGTTCCGAGTTCATGGATATTTGAATTTAATTTTGTCAAAGTGATAATATACTAATAACAGAAGTAATGTTTATAAGTATATATTTATTTAGCATAGATCTTAGATAAGTATAATAGATATGAAATATAGTTTATGAGTTCAAAGATTATTTATAATATTTAAATTCATTTTATATATTAATTTTATTTTTTTAATTAATTTGTCTTTTGATAACTCAATCATATTTTGGATATTGACCTTTTATATATTAGTTTATTTTTGTTAATTTACCGGACGTAATTAATTAATTAATCACAAAAGTTATATATATATGTTTTTAAGTTTTAATTTAATAAATGAATTTACAATTTAAAAAACTACCTGTTTATAAATAAATTTATCAAAATTCCGAAAATTAATCTAATTTTCCTATTAAAGAAAAAAATACCGATACGTTGTTGGGTGAAGTAAAAAAAAAATGTAATTATATCAAATAAGCATCCCAAGAACATAAATATTACAAAAAAAAATTTTTATCATAATATTATAAATTCATCATTTTTTTATTTTATGTTCCTTTTTTTATTATATATGAACTAATCAGGTTGTTCTATCATTTCTCTATCGGTGTGGTGTAATTAATATATTATATGGTCAGACAAGAACCCGTAATTCAGATATTGACTCCAGCGCTCTCTTTTAGTTCATACTTTCACCGTCAGGGAACGCCACTTACTTCATCCCCTTTTTTAACCATTAAAATGTAAACGATATTTTTTTAATAATTATGTATAATTTTGTTACATATTATTTATTTCAGTCGAGATAATTTTTTATTTGTTTTATTTTAACAAATGTATATTTATTTTAACACTATATTAATAATTCGAATATTTATTTTAAAATAATGAAGAAATAATTCTATGCTTATGCTTGGCTAATTAAAAATTATTTGTCAGTTCATGATACAGGTATTTAGTTTTATTCTTATATTATTATTTACGTTGTACGTTGTTAAAACTTATTTTGCCAATAATAATTAACGTGTGCTCTTTTTGAGGTTAAAAAATTAATCATCCTATCTTATACAAAGAGACATATATTGCAACTCTTGAGTACATTTCACTAGTGTGTTCTAGATTTTTTATAATTTTGGTTGTTTTTTTAGCATCAAAAATAAATTTCTGGTTAATAATCTTTAGATAAATACTGTTAAATATAGAATAATTTTATACTTCTTTGACTTAACATATATATATATATATATATATATATTTAGAATATTGACTAAACTAAAGACTAAACCAATAAACTAAAAGAATATTGACTTAAGTTTTGATACCAAAATTTGGCATTGCAGAATATATGTAATATTTGTTTAGTTATTTTTATATCAACTTTTATTCTCGATTAATGATGCATTATAGTCTATGATGCATCACACTATGCATCATAGTATGATGCATTAATTTTTGAAAAAAAAATAATACAAATATAAATGTCGACGCGTAGATAGTAGAAAAGAAAATCTATTCTCTGGTACACAGGTTTATATGAATCGGCAAAATGAATATAAACAGAAATAAATATAACTGTGCACACTGTCTTTGCAATTTAGCTGAAAATACTTAAGAATAATCGATGAAATAAATTTACCGCTAAATAAAATCTTTAAGTAATCATACAGTAGCATTAGTTAACCTAAAACTAACCTTAAAAGAAGAGCTAAAAATTAAGATTAAATCTTCAAAAAACGTTTTTTTCTTTCTTTTTAATAAAGGGGTAAAATTCGGCTGAAAGTTCCACATGAAAATTAAAAACGTTTATTTAGCTTCTTGATTTCTTTTCTTTAATAATAATTAATCAAAAAAAATATAAATATTTTTCACAAAGAATGGCCATTATAAGACCAGCAAAGTAATTCAACAAAAGATATCGTATAATTTTAAAACAAGTTTGAAATAAAATATTTCTGTCTTTGTTAAAATTTGTCAACACAATAAAAAAAGGAAAAAAAAAAGAGTATATTTCAATAGTATGTAAATCACATGTAAAAACCTGGTATACATAAAAATATCGGGATATTTTTTATTGTATTTTTATATTATGTTCAGTAAAATGTATTTTATTTTTACTACATTGTTAAAATGAAAAAAAAAAAAAAAACAAATAATAAATAGAAGTTTAATTTTATTTCCATTTCGAAGAATCGTAATAAATATTAGACCAGTATTTATTAATTATTATATAATGCTATTTGAACAGTAATAATAAAATAATAATAATAATAGTAATAATACATCATCAAGCTGTAATTTTATATTCTGTTAACAAACAGGAGGCTATGTAGCGTGTATATGAGGAGCGTTTCGAGCAGGTTTCTTATGTAAATAACTAAATGTAATTTAATATTTTACTGAATAAAGAATGCATCCTTATTCCATTTCAAAACACGTTACGCATCTAATTATAAAAACCTTTTATCTTTGTAAAGTTTATAAAAAAAATATGAATTAATGATTGGAAGACAATATTTTGTAACTCTTTATATTTAACTAATTTATTTAAAAAATGTTACTAGAAAAATGCTATTGTGAATAGAATACCAATAGAATTTTATTAACTCGTAGTATTTCTTAACCAAAAAAAAAAAAAAAAAGAAGATTATTTTGTCTTATTTATTTATAAGTTCAATACGATATTCTCCATTGAAGTAGTTTCTTACCAGTTTTACGAACGATATGGAATTTATTATGTTCATTTATATTTTATTTTATTCAATCCCATTGATACGAATGTAAACAAAGATTTAACAAATGGAAGAAAATATTTAATTAAATTTCTAATCATTTACACGATAGAAAGAATTGAAAGTTACAAGTCGGAAAGAGATTTTTTTTTTGTAATGAAAGATTTAAAATATACATTATGTGATGAATTAATATTTTGGGATTATTATTCAACATACTTAATTAAGAAATCTAATTAGTAAAAAAAAAAAAAAAAAAACACCAGCAATTTTTTTCAGCTTGTTTCATAATTAAAAATTTAATTTATTTTATAGACTCATTAATTTTTATTTTATATGGAAATATGTATTAATTTTGTTTGTTTGAAAAGTCTTTTGAACATCAATATTTTTTATTCTTTAAACAACATCGTCTACAGTGACCTAAATTATAGTAAGTGATGGTAAGAATGACTTTATTTAGCTTATGAAAAAAAATGTTAATCCTGACCGGGATTAAATTCCAGAATTTTCTGAATGAAAGCATAAGATGGTACCACTCCGTCATGGAAGTCGGTGGTTCTTTTTTTTACCTCCGAACCCACTGTTAGGTTATACTTCAGAGGATGACATGAATGATTTGTAGCATATGTGAAAATGTCATGCCTCACCGGGATTCGAACTCGGGACTACCAGATGAAAGGCCGAGATGCTAACACTCGCACCACGGAGGCCGGCTGTGGAAGTCAGTGGTTAAATCTAATAATATTTGCTATACAATGTCTAGGAAAAATTTTTGAGGATTATTAGATCAAAAAACATTTGAAAATGTAAATTACATGGTAATTTTATACGTAAAATAGTAAGCAAATATTAATTAATTAGGTATATATATATATATATATATATTTTTTTTTTTTTTTTTGAAAGTACTTCAAATGAGTGGTTCCAGTCCATTCAAATATATATATATATATATTTTTTTTTGTGATTAACTTGCTCAGAATTAATCATCGTGAACAGGATTTAAAGGTAATAGTTCTAAAAAAAGATTTCTTAAAGAATGTTTATTTCATTTCTAAAAGAGGGTTTGCTTTCTGGGAAGTAGATGATCCTAATAATTGGAAGACTCTGAAGTAATTCGTTGAAATAAAGGACAAAAGATAGGGTTGTAGTTCTGATTCATACCCATTTCCTTTTGTTCCTCCCAAAGAAAGCGTATACAAAATGATAGACGATTATTCTTTTTTTTCCTTTTTACAGCTACATCACTAAGGAAATTTTCAAGTGATACCAATAAGTATAAAAGTATGCGTTACCTTTTATTTACCAAACTTATTCTGTAATTTTTCAATTAAAATTTTAAAATTATGTTTTTAATTGCAATAAATTTTATTACATGCAATAATACTGGTATATATAATTTATCCTATGATATTTTAAATAAAAATAATTTTTATTTTTTAAAAATAGGTTTTTCCTTATCAGGTAAAATAATATACTCATAAGTAAATAAATTCTTCCCTAGTTCCTATGTTCTTATGTAAAAGATTTACTACTTACTTAAAACTAACAAACTAATGATTCATTTTATTGTATTTATATAATTTACTCGATTAATAATTACAAAATATGATTTGCTTATTATTCAAAGTATAGTGTATTGATTTTATTGGTAAATGAATTAGCAGCTTTCATCATTTTCTCCATTGCTATTTATAGTAACAAGCACTCCTACCTTCACCATCATTACCAGCGTTTCTAATTGCTGGTATGGTTACTCGTCCTTACACAGTTGGTAAAAACCGTTGCTTTTGATATTGTGTGAGGAGTTGATTCCTACATTTTTACACAGTATTTTTACTTTCTGTCTGCGTAGCAGCTATAGCGAAGCTTTAGAACTACGGTATATAGAAGGAAAAGTATTGTGATCCGTCAAAATTGGGCATATCCGGTTTTCATCAAATCTTAACAAATTGACCCCTAAGGACCCCAGAAAACTGAAAATGGCATCGAAATTTCGGTGAAAAAATGTGCATACGTATGTATGTATATACATGTTGGCGTGTTAATCGGCTTATATCTTCAGAACAACTAGATCGATTTTTATTAAACTTGGCTATAATATTTCTATTGTAGGAGCATTAATGCTGTTAAATTTTCAATTTAAAAAGTCAGTGAGTGGTGGTTGCAGTGAGGAAAAACGAAATCATCTCCAGATTTTGCATAATCAAGGTTATATTTTTTTGATAATTTTGTGAATATTAATAAACAACTTTTGGAACAAAAATTTTAACTAAATTTCACCTCCGCCATTAAAAATTATTTTAATTTTGAAGAGTCATAGAAGGCATTAGTACAAGGGGTGATTTTCGTTGTATTTTTTAAAAAAAATATTTTTGTGAACGATAAAAGAATTTTTTTTTGCTAAATTGCACCCCCGCTACAAAAAAATAATAATTTTGTAACATTGTAAAAAACACTACAGTGGGTCTTTTTCATTGAAGTTGTTTTTACTAGTACTTCGTTTCATGTACAAATTTGTTGCCTGGGGTCTTAACCCAGTCACCCGTCTTACACACCACATATCCCCTTTAGCGGCCGGACTACTGCTGTCGTCTTCTACTATGTTGTGACGTGACAGGTGAGCGGTAGAATTAAATAAATGAATAATAATATTTAAAATTTAAAAATTTCTTAAAAGTTGTCGCTGGTATTGCCATACTCGCGCTAATGAAATAAGGTATGTGCGCGCGCTTTTGTTAGAATTATTGAATTAAATAAACAAAAAATATTGTTTTTAAATGATAAATGTTTTAAATTGTGTGTGTACACTATGCATCAGAAAAACGCCACATGACGGGAAAGTCCTACATCTGTGTTGTCAGCTTTTTTATGTTTTGTAAAAGTGTGTGAGACAGAATGTTCATAGCTGGGATATAATAAATAGTCCCACAAATACTAAGGTTGAGTCTCTCTTGACCATTGTTAAAGTAAAAGAATTTATAATATTGAAAGTATTATAATTTTTAATATTATTAAAAATATTCGGAAATAATGAAATCTTTTGATAATTTTCTTAGTTTGTTTTTACAGTTTTTTGTTTACGAAAATTTATTTAATTAAATTAACCTTAAGCTTAATCTTAAGCTTTTTTCACAATTATAAATTTTTATTTAATTTGGATGAAATTTCCGATTCATCCTTGTTACAATAAATATTTTTCAAATTATTTGAGCGTAAGTGAAAATAAAATTTTTTTAAATTTTTACTTTCCTATTAAATTATTATTTATTTTTTAATTCAATACAAGAATTGAACATATTAAGTTGTAATTAAAACTTTTTTTTTTTTTTTTTTTTTTTACATCTAATAACGTAAATATTATTCCAATTTTAATAATTAATTTTATTACTTTTTTTTATCAAATTTATTAACTCTTCTCTGATCTTTAATGACTATATTAAAATCATGATAAATTTTTCAGATCCTAGCCGAGTATCGAACCCGGGACCTAAGGTATTCTAGGTAAGCTCGCTAGTGTATTCGTCATCAAAATTTTTAAAACTACCAGTCATTCTTTAATTATTTTAATATAATAATTATAAATGTGAAAGTTTGTGGATCTGTTTGTTTGGATCAGTCTGTTTGCTTTCAAATTTTCAGGATCATTCGTGTTATCTTAGGGAGATTTTAAGATATAGATCCAAGACCCTAGTTCCCTTCCGGATAAAAATATTTATTAAAGAAAAACACAGTTTTAACTATTTTAGCCCATTATATTTCTGTCACCAGGCAACAAAAATATAATGAAGGAAAATGACTAATTATTTCTTCCTTCCTTGTACGAACTAAAAGAAATATTGTGATCGCGAAAAATTTCGGTTTTTTTATTTCAATGGAAATATCCATTTTAACTATCCCTGAATCTATTTTGACTAGTTTCGGTGTGACGTCTGCACGTACATACTACCTCGAATAACTCAAAAATGATTAACGGTAGGATGTTAAAATTTTGTATTTAGGACTGTTGTAAATTCTAGTTGTGCATCTTTTGATTGCAATCAACTGAACTAAAAGTATCCAAAAAAGCCCAAAATCTAAAAAAAAAACTTGAAATTTGAACTTTTTCTTAACTTCAGTAATAAGCCCTCATTACGAGCTTTTCAACGATTTACCATAAGTGCTACTTGTTTTCACTGGTTCCAGAGTTGCAGCCAAATAAAATTTGAATCAATGAAATACTTGGATCTTAAAAGGGATGGCTCAAAACGGTTCGAATCAGACTCAACTCCTTTTTTTTCTTTTATTTCACTTCTTTTTTTTTTTTAATTTAAATATATTGATTTATACATAAATATTAATCCCTAATTGATAAAAAAAATCAGAAGTTATTAATGAAATAAAATTTTATGTATTTTACATTAAAAAAAAAGTGTATATGTAATTTAATAGGCGTAAAGAAAGTCATGCGATGTCCACATCACATTTTTCTTTTGAATATCTGTAAAATATTTAGTATACTCAAAACCATGAGGATAACGAACACATCGGGAGTCCAGGGGCTGACAATCCGGCTAAATAGCCAGCCGAGCAAAGCGAGTTCTGCCCGGCTATTTGATAAATATTTATTATTCTAAAAAAAAAAATTGGATATATATTATGATAATAGTTTCTTTTATCTAAAAAATTTAAGTCGTACCTGTAATACTTTTAAATTATTGTAAGTGCAAAATGGTGAAGTGGTAAGATTTTCATGCTTGGTTTTTTTTTTTTTTTTTTTTTTTTTTTAAACAAGGAAAGAATTCTTTAGTTTTCTTTTTGAGTTAGCTACTCTTCTACAAACTGAGACCTTCTCTTCTCAGATTTTAACTCCCCCTTCCTTCTTTTTAACTCTCTTTAGGGAAAATTTCTCTTGCTTATTTCAATTATTTCTCTCTCTTTTTCATTCATTCAACGAAGCTTTTGTTGTCTCTAGCTTACGTCATTAATATTCTTTAACATTATAATAAGATTTTCGTCTGTAATACGTCATCTTTACGAATGCAATAAGAATTATGAACTAAAATGAAAAACCTTTTTCTCTTTAATATTCGTATTTTCTTAAATCACTGTAAATTTTTCGACAAATTAATCTATTATAAGAAAAAATAACAAATATTTCATGCCTATAATTAAAAAAATCTTCTTATTTTAAAAGGAAAGTTATGTGCAAAACTATTTTAAAAATATGTTTATTTGTTTTACTTATTAATTTTTATGTTCTATGCATTAATTTTTGACAGTTTAGATGGTTTTTTTTCTTTCAACAAGACTGCTTTCAAAGTAATATATGACAAACTTAAATAAAATTTAAAAACTTACCGGTATATTTCATACTGCTTTTTAAAATCTTCCACATACTTTACTAAAAATATTTGTAATCTATTACGCTTGCACTCATTCTACAGAATTAATGTTAAATTTTGTAACAGTTTTTAAAGTTTTTTTTTTTTTTTTAAAAAAAACGTATGGTTTATTAAGGACGAATAAAACAAATAGTCTTTTTTTTAAGTCTACTTTAAAAAATAGAATAGTATAATTTTCTCTAATGAATAATAATAATAATAATAAACTGTTCGTATTTGAGTAGTTTTATCTCCAGCGAGTAGTAATCATGCTTACAATAAGATCACACATTGTTCTTGTTTGTAACAGTAAATGTGAAACTGTCGCCTATGGTTTATCGTTGTGTAATTCTATCTTCCGTTTTCTTAATGGTACTTAAATTTATTGTTTTCTGGTACAAAATATTTAAAAAATACAAATTTTTTTTATCATTCTGTAAAGATTATTTATATAATGAGTAATGAATATTTTTTCTTTACTCCCAATAAAATTACTATTGTAAAAAATTAAATCCAAAAAAAGAAATAATAATTCGTTTTACTACATAATTTTGTAGTAAAACGATAATTTTAATTATTAATTTTAATTATGTAGTAGTGATTTCCATTGAAATCCCTCAAAGAACTGAACATGTATACATATCTTATAAGTACAGATCATTATATACAATAAATACAAAGAACACTGATCAATTTTAGAATATAAAAAGCAAAGAAAACACCAAAAAATAGTCTTATCAAATGCACAAAGAATGATTAATCAAACAAACTGTGAAACGTGTAATGCATCATGGAACTAAAAAAAAGTAAGTGGCGAAAAAAAAAGAAAGAATCTTGACGATCCATAACATCCTACGGTAGTTGATTCATCTCGCATGTCGGAAAACTTATAGATCTAATAAACGAAGTGGCTTTAGACGCCTGACATCCTCGCCGTTATCCAGGAGGTTAGCCACGAGCCAGTTCACATGTTTGTTCTAATTTTATATTTTGTACCGAATTGACGTATCTCTTTACAGCAGTTGGCAAACCCAGATTAATTTTGTATTTCAGTATTTTTCGCTAGCCACGGTATTTCTAATATATTTCTCAGTAGTTTGTTCTGGAATTGCTGTAGACTTGGATGTTACTTCGCTTATCATACCCCACAGTTGGAATTCTTTGGTCCAAATCGGTTTCAGGAACGCTGAATAGAGCAATTGCCTGTTAGATAATGATAGTTACGAGCCTCTGTCTTGCAACTAGTATATCTTCCTGAACTTAACCTTAAGGTGCGTATTTTTCTCCCTGACATGACTCCTCTACGTGAATAGGTGATCCAGATGCAGTCCAGGGTATCGCACGCTGTTAGCATGAAGGGTGAAAACCCCATTAAGTTGGACTTGCGGATAGTTATCTCTTATCAACACAAACCTAACATGCGTAGACTAATCGGATTGACATTCATCTTCCATCTAGTTAAACATTCATTAATTAGTTCTAATGCACTTTGTAGTTCAGCAGAAGCAACGATAGGGTCAGCATCCACAGCCAGCATTGCCGTGTCATCCTCAAACGATGCAATTGTGATGTTCTTTGGATTCAGGAAGTCCGCAGGGAAGACGGAGTATAGATCAGTCCTTACAACTGAGCTCTGAGAACATCTGACCCAGTATCAAAGAATACAACAGACAAGTCTTGATTCTGCTTAACCTGGGACAAAAGTCCGTTTAAGTTGTTATGTATAATCAAGTAATGCGGTTGAGGTAGGCTCCTTTTAAATTTATAAAGTATTTCAGGAAGTCACTTTCATGAAAAAAAAAAAAATAATAAAATTATTACCACAGTTATTTGAAGTAAGTTGTTTAAAAATTATTATAAATATATTTTTTCTTTGATGAGTATCTAAGTCAATTTTTAATAGATTTTTTACGGTATACGTAGTATAGTTAGATAAAAATCATAATTTTTCTGTTAAAAAAAAAAAAGAAGTTAGTGGAATTCTTAAAATGTGTTTAAAAAAAATACATAAATTTTTTTCTCACATTAAGTAAAACTTTATAAACTTTTTATAACGTTTATAAATTTGCATAGTTAAAAAAAAAAAATTGATTCGCGATTTTTTTTTGTGGTAAATGATTGTAGAAAACGAATGTTCTTTTTTTCGTAATAAATTTACTTTTTCATGTAAATATTGAGTTGATAATGACAAAAAATGATTATAAATAAAAATATAAAATAATTTATTTCAAATTTAGATCTAGTTATTAAACAATAGCAAATAATTACATGGTTCGATCTCGAATCGAAAAGTGCGTTACTTGTAAAATTATGCTCATATCCGCTTTAAACATACAGTACATAGATTAGATTGAAAATTGATATTTCTATATCATTTAAACACATTAAGGTAAAATTGATGAGCGATAGGAAAAAATTCATTCTGAAATTTTCCATTATCAGGATTTTAATTTTAAGATTTTGATTTTATTACAATCAAATAAATAAATTTTTTTTGCGAAAACTTATTTTTTTTTGTTTTTTAAATTTATAAGTTCTGGAAAACATTTCATCAGTCATAGAATATTTATTAAGTATTTAGAGTATGATAGATATTGTTCAGAACGCAGCATTTTTCCTGATGAAGTCCTTCTAAAGTTTTTTCTTTCTTAATTTCTAATATGTTCACAAATTCTTTACTACCAGAGATAAAAAAATTTTGTTTATTGGCAATTAGAATACTAGTTTTATGCAGGAGTGTACTCGTAAATTTTCCAATACCAGAACAATTGATTTTTTTTATAGCAGACTACATAGTATGATTCACAACCAAAGATAGTTAGCTACACGACAATATTATGAAAAATGCTTATTCCCTTCCATAGTTACATGGAAAAAAAGTAAAACATATCCTTTTCATGTCAAATTTTTAATTTTTTTTTTTTCGTGGATTAGATTTTTAGTGACTTATTTTGTCACGGTTATCTAAAAACAAGACTATTTTTGTGCGATTATGTTTTAATAAGTTACATTATATATATAATATACATACATATATATAT
>JAAAKQ030073366.1:0-15349 GCA_010016005.3 Zanna intricata | reverse complement strand
GATAGAGGACCAGAGTCTTATTGCGTGGCAGGCACGATGGGATGAGTCCACTAAGGGTCGGTATACCCACGATTTGTGGTCTTTCGCCGACGTATTCGGTGTGTCGACATTTGGCAGATATCGGTGGTACATGGTAACAGATACATATAATAACACTATTCCTGGGAAATACCAAAATGATAATATATAATATAAGCAGTATAATAGTATTGCTATCTTAAAAATAAAATATTTAATTTATCTAGCATCCGATTCCACTGAAATTCCTAATTCCTCTTTGCATTGTAGGATAATAAAAAAGTTAATCTAAAAGTTCTATAGGGCACAAAATTAACCAGTACATATTATTTTTTACTAAAACTATGTTTATTATTATTATTCCTGAATAAATGCATAAAAGTAACATTTTAATAATTTTATCTTTATTACCATTAAATAAGATTTATAGTTGATAATATATATTAATTAGTATATTAGTATATTAATTAGTATATTAATTATAATTAAAATAATATTTTACGAGATAAAAAAATAATACATATATTTTAATAATGGATTTTAATGAAAGTTTTTATTTATTATTTACTTTTCTGGGCCAAATATTCTACTGCTAGAGCACAGTATAACACAGGAGCACAGCTATAAAGTCAAAGTATAGTGATTGGCCAAAATTGTGGGTAATGATGTTTTGGAAATGTCAGTGTTTCCTCAAGAACCCTTTAGGCCCAAAGACAAAAAAAATATTACAGAAATTTCGGAAAGATGTAATGTACGTGTGTATGTTGACTTTTATTTTAATTAATATCTCTGAACTGGTTCAACGTGGATTTTTTGAAAACGGCTAAAAAATGTTTATGAGACACTAGTAGGATTAGATTTAATTTTGTACAAAAGGTAATTTTTGTAAAAGGAGGAAAATTATCACCATTTTGAATTTTTGACTTCTTGTATTACGATCAACAAAGTATATAGTAATAGAAAAATAATAATTTTACGTAGGGAAAATACACATTTACCGTACGTAAAACATTCTATGCGAGTTTTTATTATTTATTTTCCAGTACTGTCAAGTCAGAATTTGCGTAAATCGAACGCAGAGTTTGAAAGTGCTGAAACCGTTAGAAGTGCTTCATTTAGATAGGCCTGAAACCAATTGCACTTCAAAAAACTAATAACTGGTCAGGAAACCAGATAAAAAAGATTGGAATATCGTCCAGAAAATCTTCCGTTACTTGGAAATACTCCCGAAGAGGTTTACGAAATAGAGCGTGTATCAAAACGAATGATTCAGAACCATATAACACGGGGAATGAAATTTTCACCGTTTGAAAGTGCGTATCTTAGAATTTCAAATACCGGTTGCAAACTAGCGCTCAAACGTATGTAACCTTCGCAATTTCTGTGTTTTATGTTCTACAATTTAGCAAGACAGGGTCTGTAATAACGGTTCACAGTGCGCTTCAGAGGAAAATGTACAACGAACTAGAAAGGCTTTTCAGTAAAGCCCGAAATAATCGTCTACTCGTTGTGCTGGACGAGAACGTTTTTTTTTAATCTCCGCTACTACGTTAGGTATTTTTTCAGAGGATGAGATGAATGAACATTTTTGTAGCGTGAAAATGCCATCCCTTACCACCGGGATTCGAACCCGTGATCTCCGGATGAAAGACTGAGATGCTACCGCTTGCGCCAGCCGGTTAGAGTAGAACTTGCGATACCTTATATTTGTGCTTGTGTTAAGACGACGCTTGCATTCCAGACCGTACCGATTACAAGCGGTACAAAAGCTTCGTGTAAGTGACAAAAGAATTGGTAAAGATCTCTATGATGATCTTAGACGATATGTTCTTACCACAATTAATTTTTTCATGATGAAGAGATATTTTATTTAAGCGGTAAAGTTTAACGTTTGAGAATCCGCACGAAATTGTACAGAAGCTCTTTAATTATTCTATATTAAATAGCAATGCTTCTTTTTTTGAAGTCGTGCTTTTAATATTTATCTCTTGTTTCGAATTCAAATGATCTAAAGGATTTTGAACTGCTGATTGACAACTCTGTCGACTTTATAAAAATCTGAAAGAAGGCTGTGTGAAAAAAAACTAATCGGGCTGAATTATTTAAGGAATGAAGGTCATTTTTAACACTTCCTGTGTGTATTAAACATAATGCAATTTTTCTTTTATTGTTTAAATTTATCCTTTTTTTTTTTGTTTAATAAATTATTTTATTACTAAATCAGAAAATTGATTCTAAACTTACCCGATATATATAGTACACGATGTTTAATTTATTATTATTTTCTATATTTCATTTATGTTTTATATTTCTTACATATTAAGACTATGTACGTGAGGTTGTATGTTTTTTAATTTCGATGAGTTTGTATAAAAACAGCAGTCGTTCGTGAAATAACTACACAAACTCCCTTTTTTTCTATAAACTTCCTATATCCCTCAAATTTATATATTATTATTAATAGACTTAAAAAAGGAGTTTAACAATTCGACAATTTGTTTTATAATGTGTATTATCCAATATCTCAAATATTAATAAACCGATTTTGATAATTGTTTATTTAATCGAAACAGTTTACTTTCGGAATGGTTCTCTACAAATTTAAATCAAACCTGATGATAATCTTTGGAAAACCCCCAAAAAATGGAAAGATTTTTTAAGGCATGTTATGCAATATATCCTATGTTAATAAACCGATTTTGAGAATTATTTTTAATAGAAAGAGTATACTTTCGGATCGGTCCCCTATAAATTTTAATCAAATCCGATGATAATCTTAGGAAAAATACAAAATATACCAAAAAACCGAACGGCTCAACACCCTTAGCCGCTGACTGCTCGAACAATACAAAAGGAAAAGATTTTATAAAATAATTTTTTAAAACATAAATAAAAACCGACTTCAACAAATAATAGCACTAAAAATGTTACAAACACAAATAATTTTATTTATAATAATATATATTTTATTTAATTATTTATATTTTATAATAATTAAATAATTTTATTTTTATTTATTAATTAAAATAAAAGTATTTACAACAAATATATATTTTTGAAGTCGGTACCAACCAACACTTGTTAAACTTAAAGTTAGTTCCTCAACCGACCGCTAGACGGCTAAACGGGATTCCCACATGTAAAACGGGATCTCAAGAGCATATAAGCGGGAGCATCTCACGATCATACCTTATCTTCAGTTCGCAAAGGCATATATGCTTGGTAATAATATATGTACCTAAGCATATATAAACCGTTCTTTTCGTATTATTAATGTCGCATTTCATTACTTTATTTTATTTTTGTAAATCTCATTTTATTGTAGTAAAACTTCTATTACCGAATTGCATTGTTAGAAGTTTTATGTGGACCGCCGTCTTTTTCCATTCAACTTGTTTTGGCTGGCACCGACTTCAATAGTAGCTATTTGTTGTAAATATTTTCATTTTAGTTATTAAATAAAAGTACAATTATTTTTTACATTTAGGTACTATTATTTTTTGAAGTCGGTTTTTATTTATTTTTTAAAGTTATTATTAAAAACGAACGGATTTGATTTTTTAACCCGGATCGACCGAAACACGGTCGGAGCACGACTAAATCGCGTGCATAATTGTTATCGAGTGGAAAACTCGTGGGTAGAAATAAACAGAGCTTTGCCTATCGACATACTTTTTTGGTATAATACTACTTAACGAAAATAATTTTTTTTTTTCAATAACATTACTGTTATTGTATGTATTACAGTTATCGCAATTCCAGTGCTTTTTTATCTAGTTTTGCGCAGAACCGCACAAAATAACTTGAAACAGTTTTATCTACCTAATCTACCTATGTAAAATCACTTGAATAAAGTTTAAATAATGCCAAGTAATTACTCCTTTCTCGTCTGAATAGCGCTATAACAATGCTATAGCACCAGAAGGAAAAGTACGAGTATGTAACTTTCCGATACGGGCATATGCGGTTTCACCAGATCTTGACGTTTTGACACCTAAGGAACCCAAAAAACCGGATGGAATTTGCCAGATGTTAATGTTCGTTAATGTCCGCGCGCGCGCGCGGCGTTTGTGTCCATTGTCGGCTTCTAAAACACCTTATACCTCCAAAACTACTGGACTGATTTTAACAAACTTTATCGGATTATTTATATATATTTGGAAAATTGATATCGTTAAATATTCAATTTAAAAATTTGAGGGGATGAAGGCTGTAGAACAAGGTTACTTTATTATCTCGTGATTTCCCCTGATTAAGGCCGTATTTTTCTTAGGCGCATTTGTTGACAATTAAAAAATAAAAATATGTGCAAGAAAAGTTTGCAAAATCGTAACCCCGCACCATAAAATTATAATCGATTATAATCGTCTAATTTGTTATTACGTCGCAGGTGAGCGGTATAATTTAATCCACCGGGTTGATCTACTTGTGAACTCGTCATAGGAAATCAGCCGACTTCAAAGTCAAGAGTTCTAAGGTTTAAATCTTAGTAAAGGTAGTTAATTTTATTCGGATTTTGAGTACTATATAGTGAATTCCGGTGTTCTGTGGCTGTCGGGTTTCGATTAACCACAAATCTCAGGAACAGTCGACCTGAGACTGTACAAGACGACACTTCGTTTACATTTACGCATTTCATCCTCGTTTATCCTCTGAAGTAATAACTTACGGTGGTTCCGGTGGCTTAACAGAAAAAGAGAGAGGTGAACGGTAGAATCAAATAAATGAATTATATTTAAAATGTAAAAAAAAAAATTAAATCGGTCTGGCTGGATCTCGATTCGATCGCCCGGTCGACTATACCAATCTGCCAGCGTACAAGCGACATTTTTTCTATGTAAATTGTGAAATTACATTAGTTTATTTCTGACCGTCGGCGCTAGTACCACCACACACATGTGAATTAAATACAGTGTGCGTTCGCGCTTTAGTTAGAATCATTAATTAAAATAAATGAAAAAATAATATATTTAAATAAAATGATAAATATTTTGAATTAAGTTGTGTATTATAAGCCGTGCATCAGAAACAAGCCTCACAGTTGTAGAACATTCCCGGTCATAGCATTAGCCGGTTGTCGAGTGTCGGGTGTCGAGTATTCTAAAATTGTGTTGTCAGCTTTTTTTAAAAAGTAAATTCATTTTTAGGTTTACAGAAGTAAAATACATAACTTAAATAATAATTTTTTTTTTACAGGTAAGCAAGATACAATTTTACGACTTATATTTCAATCAATAAAATGTGGATTTTGTATAATCATATTTCCTTCTTATCGAATTAGGTAAGTTATATTTAAATTTCAATCATTTTAGTCAATTTAATTATATATATTTTTGATTAAATTTTCTTATAAATCTGATTTCTAGCATTATTTCTAAAAAAAGAATACGGTATAAATGTATAAAAAAATTGTTAGATTTTTTAATATAATGAAAATAAAACTGAACCATGTTAAAAAATAATTGGACCGTAGAAATTAAAATCAGTAAACAAACCTTTTTACTAAAGAAGAAGAAAAAATAAGCCATATAGCTGTGTTGCGATTTTTTTGCCCAGAAACTTTCGTATTATTTGATTATAAGGGTGGATTAGAGGAAATACACATTTTTTAAACTGCTATTACTCACTCAGCCGTGAGCGGGGATATTGATCTTCGGTGATCTCTGTAGAACAGCTCAGACATCGCAGTTTCAGTCCCTATGGAGCGTTTGAGCATAGAATATTGTTTGTTGGCTGTCGAGCAAGTTTTTAGAAACGGTGATTCTGCGGTCGGTTCAACATCTTTTCCGTCGAAATTTTAATGTCGAACGTCGAGGAGTAAATATCCAGGTCGAAACGCCATACTCCGACGTGTTGAGGCGTTTAGAAGTACTGGATCTGCGATGAAGAAAAAAACACCTGATCTCCCCCGTTTAATCCGAACTCCGGAAAACGTAGACAAAGTAAGAAGAACAGTTCGTGCTACTCCGAAATGATCCGCTAGGCGAGAGGCTGTGGCGCCTGATATGTCGCGTCGTTCGCTTCATCGCCCGATAACTGAAAGAGATTTTACACAACACAAAGAATTTTGTGACATAATGAACCCCTAATAGTGATGGGTGACGAAGCCAGTTTCCATCCAGATGTCTGAGTTAATGTATAGAACTGTCACTGTCACTGGACGTCGAAGAACTCGCTTGAACTACACCAAAAAACTATCCGCAGCTCAAAAGTAACAGTGTGGTCTCCAAGATAGGGATTGCTAGTACTTACCGTTTTGAAGAGGGGGAACCGCAGATACAGTGACATCAATGCGCTACATTGACATGTTAAATTACTTCCTGCGTCCAGATCTGGAAATGCATCGGGTGAACACGAGAGAAATGCGGTTCCACTTTATAGTGTCACAGCTCTCACAGCGAGAGCGTGGATTGAAGAGGTTGGACAAATCTTCCCTGGACGTGTCATTCAGCGATGTTTATCGGTCTCCACGCTCTCCCGATCTGTCATTTGTGAATTTTTTTCGTTGGACTACCTGAAAACAAGAGCACGTGAACAAGTCGTATGCGATCGAAGACCTGAACGTTTCCATTCGTCAAGAAATTGAAGCAGTGTCGAATGAAATGTTGGAAAAGCCTTGCAGAGCTCTGATGAAAGGCTCCGAATTTGCGTCCGACAAAAAGGACATTATTTTACTGATATTATTTTCCGAACCTAACTAATGTATGTTAATTTCAAAACTCAATAAAAATAATATAATTTAAAATGTTCTATAATTATAATAACCGAAGTTATTCGGTAGTGAAAGACATGTGTTTCCTCTGCTCCATCCTTTAAGATTATATTAAATACCACAGAAAATGATAATAATACATGAATGACAGGTTCCTATCGATTGGAAAAGTCACTAATATTACACGCATCCCTTCAATTCAGCATTATAATCCTACGACTAGCACAACCACCGCTATTGTGCATAAGAGATAATAGTGTTCATTAATTAAAAACTTGTGAATCAAAATAATTACTTTTTTGGCCATATACTTGTACGTAATACTTATAAGTTATAACGTACTTACGTACGTTATACTTTGTACGAAGTCTGAAAAAGCGTTTGATTAGAAATATGGAAACCCGGATAATTGGTATTCTAATTAGATTAGGTGTATCTAGAATTATAACTGTACACAATATAAATTAATAATAATACATATTTTTCAATATTTTAGTAATTTTATTTTTTTAACAGATAATTGTTTTTTTTTTTTTTTTCATAATTTTAGATGCATTGAAACATATATATTATAGAATAACGGCAAAAAATTCAAGTTGTTATATTCAATAGGAAAAAATGATTTTTGGAAAACGAGATTTAAATCTTTCAACAAGTTTTTTTAAGTTATCTGTTTTAAAATCGCCCGGTTTCATAATTCGAGTCATTAGTGTTAGCTTCCTTAGATTCTAGCTTTAGCTTTTTATTTCTGCTTACTCGTCTTGCCTTTTTTCTGCATTTCTTGAACTGTTTTTTCCACCTCGGTTATTCGTTCAGCTTCAATCGTTTTTAAAGTTTTTATGCTGTAGGAACCGGATCGATTCCAAGACGCTACAGAACTTCAACCTCGCTAACGTTTCCATTATTAAATATTGATAAAGTATTATTTACTCCAAATTCAAGCGTTTCCTTTCCCACAAAAATATTTTTTGGCATCCGGTTCCAAATTATGCGGTCGAGACACTCTTGAAATTCTGTGTCTTTTTCCACAGATTTTTCAACAAATTATCATTAAATAAACTTTGAAATATTGGCTTTATAGCTTGAAGAACAAACATTGGGAGAAAGGTTTTGTACGAGTAAGAACAGTTTTTACCGGTAAATTTGCCAGTATTAATGGCAAATTTCAGCGTCTTTGTTTACAAAACAGCTCTGACTCAATTTATTTTTAAAATCTTAAAAATTTATTCGTTAACATGCAGATATGAATTTTATAGCAAACGACTCGGAAAATACTGAAAAATAAACTAAGAAATTCCAAAAAGTGATCTTTTTACCCACTTACCGGTTACGACTGCCCTAAGTAAATATTTTTTTAAAATATTTATTATCGATGGGGAATTCACTCAGTAGTATACTTTCTTTGTCAAGTTTTTGTGCTCATTTCATTAAAATCCCGTTTCGTTATACATTATTTGTATTGAGGAATAAATAAGATTACATAACGATTAAAATTTTTCTTTCCAGATAGATTTGTAATTGATGGTCAAGAGTTTCGTATATTTATAAGAATTAAAAAATTGTTAATTTTATAAAATGAATAATCCTTCAAATGGAATTAATTAATTTTTTGTTATTTACAAATTGTGATCTTTTTATTTTAATCCTTCATATTTATTAATTTACGATTATCGCGTTTTTTTACCAAAATGGTATTTTGTTAAGTAACGATTTCGATCTACATTCTCTAGTCAGTGTTTTCTAGTTAATGAGCGCATTTACTCTCTACGAGAAAGGTCCTTATTACGCTTCTTTAGCCGATTTTAAATCGATTATCGAACCTTTTAAAGGAGTTTTACATTAACTGATTTACAATAAAATACTGGCTGATTGAAAAAGGTTGTCACAACTTTAAAAGCGTATGAACATTTATTAACTTACTGATTCGGTTGAAGTCTTGCTTCGTAGAAAAACATATAAAGTTTTGTCACCTAACATTCACTTTGCTTCGATGCGGCTTCCGTTTGTAATGCGCCATACAAGTTCCCACATCTATGCGACGTTTGAATCTCACTTGAAGCCGATTTCATTCCGGCAAGTTGAGCGTTACCTCTGCAGCTGCTGCATTAATTCCACGTCTTAGCTGAGATCGGCAGGCAAAGGCGGTAGATAAACTCTATCTTTAATTAAACCCCATTAGAAAAAATCTAGCGGGATCAAATCTGGGGAGCGAGGTTGTCATGCTTTCATGACGAGGTGGTGGACTTTTACCACCGATTCACCGTGTTGAAAATCGAGTATAAGGAAAATCTCGGACTTCTAGGCGATGGTACTTCCATCTGGGTCATTTTCGTTTTACTGAGGAATTAAAATACTTTGAAGCGCGTCCAGATAAATGATAACATTTACGATTGCTTTCTGAAAGAAGAACGTGCTGTACGATCTTTATTTGCTTAGGGTACAAAAAAAATTACCTTAGGGCTAACACGAATGCGCTGAAATGTTTCACGAGGGTTTTCGCTGTCCCATATTCGGCAGTTGTGTGTTTTCAACTTGTCACTAAAAATTATATTGTCTAAAAATTTATCGTTATTTGTAATTCTGTGTATCTGTTCATCACAGATCAGCAGCCGAGCGACTTTGTCGTCATCTGTAATGTATTAAACCACGATTAGTTTGTATCGTTTACGCAATCGTTTACGTAATACGCGCCTAACAGTCGTTTGTGAGATGCCACTCCTGCGTGACGCACATAGAGTTGATTTCTTCAGACTACATGCAAAGCTTTCTCTGAGTTGTTCCGCAACAGCTTCAGGGAGGTGTGGGCGTCCTGGTGATTTTCTATATTTCACAGAACAACCTGGTCGACGAAGGTTTGGTGCAAAGAGTAATCGTACGCCAACTAGAGGTTCCCTACCATACTCTCTACGAAAATTACGTTGATTTGCAGTTGCTGACAGCAAATCGTGAAACCAAAACACAAAGCTAGCGTTCCGCCTAGTAAACATATCATTTTTAAAAACTCTGGTGACAGCCCTGGTAGCCAAGTTCGGTACTAATGAACTACGAAAGTCAAAACTTGATATGATTTTCTATAAAATGATACCGCAATTTAATCTGTAAGCTATGTAAACTGATTTTTATATGCATTTAAATTTGTCAAGTCCTTTTTGAATAACCCATATAAAGATTATCCTTTATAAAAATAATATCGTCGCTCTGTTGATTAGTTTAAAAAAAAAGAAAAAACTAATTAAAATACTTAAAAAGTGAATTCATATTTTCATTCAATATACAAAATGTTCTGAAACATTTTGCCCAAAATTAAGAATAGATCAGGTCATCAATATAAATAAGATAGTTCAGGCAAGCATTTACTATCTAGCTTCATTATTCGATTTTTTTTTCCTTTTTCTTTAGTTTATCCGTTTTCACTTCTTTCGCTAAATGAATTAATAATAAATTCAATTATTGGTAATAAATATAACGGGCACAAATTTCTTCTGAATGCATAAGTTTTGTGATTGACTTTAACAATTTCAACTACGTATCGACTGTTTATAAACACATTTAAACGAATGAAGTAGAATAACATTCTTAACATTTATCTTTAAAAAAAAAACCGATAAAATTAATATACACGGAGTTATTAATGATTAAAAACTTTTAATGACTGCCGTAATAGGATTTTTTAAGTAAAATTTTTAAAATTATCTTTTTTTATAGAAGATGTTATCTGATACATGTATACAAATGTAATTTAATCGCAATCCATTTTTGAGACATAAATTTTAATTGAGAAAACTTAAAATGGTCGATAGAGGGAAAGCGAAGCGAAAAAGAATTAAAGTTTAGAATATTTATTTAAATGTAGCACTTTCCCAGAACGCAGCTTTAGCCGAATGACGGGAAAATCTTACAACTGTGTCACCTTTTTGTTATTAATTTATAAATGGCTGTTGTAAAACTTTGATTATAAATTATTTATTTTGTCCGTTATTGGATCTTCAGGTATTTTTAGGAAATCCAACGAATTAGATGGAGAATTTTTTTTGTATTAACTTCAGTTTGCATTTCATTAAAAATATGAATATTAATTGGTATTTTATTAGAATATATTATTTATATTTTCATAGTTATTTCGGAACTAGTAAATTATTTTTTTTTGCCATTAAATGATGCTGAATTTTTAAGTTAAGGCTTTTTAATTGAAAATAATCTTTCCCACGAGGAAAATAAGGCCCCTTCCAGAAAAAATCTAAAGATTGCTCCTTCAAATTTTTTTTTTTGCCAGATATCAGATCTCCATTATGTATTGGAAAATAAATTTATTACATATATAAACGTAAAATAATCATATATAATAATAATATATGTAAATGATAATATATAAATGTGAATTTATTACATATATATATATAAGAAAAACATACCGTTGGAAGTTTGAAGTTGAAGTTTGTAGAGCAGCGCTCGACATGTTTGACACCCTTTTCCAACCCTATTTTAATTTATCTCCTTTAGGGTTGTTTATGAAAATTGTTTTTACTACTTCTAATGACCCTTATTTTTTAAAGGCTAAACATAAATATTTTGCTCAGTTTAATTTTTAAAATCTGAAATCATTTGCCAGAATGTATTCTCAACGAGTGAAACGTTTGAAATTTCCGCTAGGAGAGGTTGCATTTAAAATTAAAATATCTTACTGTAAAAAGCTAAGCAAAGTTAAGCAAATGGGTTTAAAATTTTTTAAATTCATATTTTTAATGAAATGCGTCCAGAAGGTAATGCCAAAATAAATTCTTCATAAAATTCGTTGGCTTTCCTACAAATACTTGAAAATACGATAACGGACAAGATAAATAATCATAATCAAAGTTTTACAACATTCATAAATGAATAAAAAAAAGTTAAAAACACGGTTGTAGGACTTACAGGCGCGTTACGGGAAGGTATACAACTGTGGGTTTTTTCTGATGCACGTTTTACACACACATCTTCATTGAAAATATTTCAGTGTAATATTTTTTCGTTTATTTAATTCAATGATTCTAACTAAACCGCACCGGCTTATCGCCGCGCTTAAATATATACCGTATTTAATTCGTGCGGGTGTGGCGGTTCTAACGGCGACGGTCGGAACTACCTAAAAAGTTGTGAATTTTGTTATTTTTTAATTGTTAACAAATGTGTCTAAGAAAAATATAACTTTAATTAGGTGAAATCTGTAGATAGTGAGGGTGACCTAGCTCTACAGCCTCTTCATCTTTTAAGTTGAAAATTTAATGGCATCAATGCCCGCATATAGAAGTAATCTGACCGAGTTTAGTCAAAATCGGTCTGTTAGGTTTGGAGATATAAAGTGCTTCAGAGGCCAACACCGAACACACATACGAACATTATCATCGGGAAAACTTCCATTTGAGTTTTCGATTTTTTATGTGTTCCTTAGCTGTAAAAACGACAAGATACGAAGGAAACCCCATATGCCCAAATTGGACCGATTACAATATATTTCTGTTTCGAGCTACAGCGCTATCTAGACGGTAAATTACAAATATATTTTTCATCATAAATGTTATTTTTAGATATTCAGTGTAGTAAATATACTATAGCGATTTAAAATTATTCTCACGTGAATATGACCCATATATTTATTTTATTTAAATTTTATTTATTTATTTCAATATTTTCGGTAAATCCAGTTACACGGAAAAAAATAGAATGAATTCGAGAAAATTATTATTTATATTTTCTTTCATTAAAATACAAAGTGAAAATTGAAGTTCCTGAAAAGGAAAATGTCATAAATCTTCTTTTGTATGTCTGTACATTTATTTGTTTTTTGTGTAGTTCATTTTTTTACATCATATGGTGTTTTAGTATTTTTTCTTAATTGTTTCTTAGGATATTCCGAAAATAATAATAATAATTTTATTTATTTATAGTCGCATCAATGATTTAAGTCATTCGTGACTTAATTTTTTTTTTATGTTTAGCCTCCGGAACCACCGAAAGGTATTACTTTAGAGGTTGAATGAGGAAGATATGTTTGAATGTAAATGCAGTATAGTCTTGCACAGTCTAGGTCGATCGTTCCTGAGATGTGTGGTTAATTGAAACCCAACCACCATAGAACCTGGCGGTCTGGGACCGTTTGATTGAAGACCTTAATGCTAATCGCTAATTGGGAAGGGTTTACCAAATCGTGATGAAGAGATTTGGTAAGTGCCTTCCGATATTGTCAAGAAACCACACAACAAAAGCGGTTGCGACACTCTTTCCGATTGTGGATTTGGACTGGAGTGAGATCGAGAGTACAGCCTTTCACCAAGGAGGAATTACGCTCGGCAATTCGGCAGATCAGCACCCAGAAGAGTTCGGGATTGAATGAGATGCCCGGCGCAGTGGAAAAGAGCCTTCTGAACCACCACTCTTGGACGATTTTAGAGGCCCGGGAATAGGGACCAGGAAAATGTGAAATATAGACCCGTCTGCCTCCTAAATCAAGTGGTAAAAGTATATGAGCGCTTGCTAGTAAACAGAATTTGGACCGATATTGACAACGGAGGGGGGTTCTTCCCGAAGCAATACGTTTTCCTCAAATGTCCACTGTTGACGCCATGAAATATGTTGTAGAGTGGGCCAAGGACCGCGCGGCAGGCACTTGACGCCGTCGAAAAATCCCCCTTGTGGTGGTCTAAGACGTCGAAAATGCGTTTAACAGTATCCCCTGGGAAGTGATCGTGGAGGGTCTTAGGAACAGGAGCCTAAGGGACTACCTAATAGCAATAGTCAACAGCTACCTCCACGATCGAAGGATAAAGGCATGTACGGAGGATGAGGTGATGGCCTTTGATATGACGTGCGGAGTACCACAAGGGTCGGTGCTAGGATCGATGATATGGATATTAGTATACGACGACCTCCTGAGAACGGGACTCCCAAAAGGAGCAAAGGTGGTTGCGTTTGCTGTTGACCTGGCACTATTGGCAGCCGGCCGAACAGAGAGGGAGGTAGAAGACGTTGCCAACGCTGCTGTTGGTCGAGTAAGTGCATGGTTGCAAGAGAGGGTATGAGAATTGCCCCAAGCAAGACGGCAATGGTAGCTGTTGCAAGACGACGCCGGCTGCGGAGACTAGAGCTGCAGGTAGATGGCGAACGGGTGATGGAGAAGCACACCGTAAAGTACTTGGGTGTGTGGATAGATAGGTCGGAGCTCTTTACCACCCATCTGCGGGAGGTTACAGCAAAGTATGAGTCGGTGATAGCAAGCTTGAGCAAATTGATGGCAGCGCAGAAGGGTCCGCTACATTAGAAAAGGAAACTAATTATAACGGTTGCATTGTCGTCTCTGATGTATGCGGCTCCGGTCTGGGTGGCAGCACTAGACTGGAAACGAAATGTAGCGAAGCTGACCTCCCTGTAGAGACGTGCGGCAATCAGATTTAGCATACCGAACAATATCGTGGAATGCGGTAGAGGTTATTGAAGGCATTCCCC
Source organism: Zanna intricata (assembly GCA_010016005.3). Taxonomy (NCBI): domain Eukaryota; kingdom Metazoa; phylum Arthropoda; class Insecta; order Hemiptera; family Fulgoridae; genus Zanna; species Zanna intricata. Next base: position 1,140 of record JAAAKQ030073366.1, on the reverse strand, counting down.
CGATAAGGTTTCGGGTACAGGAAATCGTTAATAGAAGCACTGGAATGACGAAGGATGTTGCACAACAGCTGCTATTACAGGAAGGGCAGGAGTACTGGGATACCTCCATGAAGGGCGCGTGGACCAGACGGTTGATACCTCGCCTGGCCCCGTGGATCCAAAGGAAACATGGATATGTGTCACACCTCCTGTCACAGTTCCTCTCGGAACACGGGTGTTTTGGTTCGTATATTTTCAAGTTCCATAAGCGACGAATTGCATATATTATGAACAATTGGACACCCCGGAGCATAGGTTCTATGACTGTGACAGATAGGACGGCCGACGACAGCTGGCAGGCTTGCACTGGCTGACGCCGGATAATACGGTAGAATATATGCTCCGAAGAAGTCGGCAGTGGGAGGTGTTCACCTTGCTTACCGGTATCCTACGTACGAAAATGGAGAAAAATACGGCATGGGGCCCAGATTGACTGAAGAAACGCTGGTCAATAGGGACTTTGGAGATGATATGTTTGGCAACAGAACTAAGGATATGGGACGACCAAAGACGAGGGGCTGAGTTTGGAGTTAGTCAGTAGGTAATGTTTCTTTTTTTTTTTGTTTTATGTTCTCTATTTGTATCTAGATTTAAGTTTTGTAAGAAATAAGTAAATTGATTTAACCTTTGAGGACAGACGGTGTTCCACAAAGAACATAAGTGGAATTTACGGTGGGTGGCTGCTCACGCGTAGAAATGGAAGGGAATCAGTTAAAATCGACGACATGGAATACAGGTGTACATATAATCATACTGATAAACACAGAAATAAACTGTTTTATATATATTAATATATATATATATATATATTTATTTATATGGGAAGGACGCTAAATGATTCTAACGCGGTGTCCTACGTAGGCGACGCGACGCGATCCCGCAAGCGACCTGGGCGACGCGAGCGATTTGGTGTCTGTCCAACGTGCGCGCGACGAGCGACAAGTGATATTATAACTGAATAAACTAATATTATAGACAGTACAGACTAAAATAATTAATGTACTAGTAATTGTTCCTTATGTGACTAACAATTTATATATTTCAATAACTATTTTATTATGCAATTACTTATTATAATACTATTTTTATGATGATTATTTT
>JAAAKQ030073355.1:3070-15349 GCA_010016005.3 Zanna intricata | reverse complement strand
TTTCCATTGCTTTCAGCAGCGCAGTACTCAAAAGATTGAGTGATGTTGCTATGGCCGTTTAAGTCCTTCTGACCTACACTCTCAACATCTACTGAAAGAGCTGCTGCCCTCTTTCGGGAATCATTCCTTAGTCTAACTCTCAACAGGTATCTCTCAAACATGGTTGCACCTTCGGTCCAGCTACTCTGTATCACTGAGCACTCAAGCCCCCCCACCATCGGCAAGGTCTCATGATGCACAGAGGGAGAATCAACAATAAATTTTAATTATCTTTAGGCTTTTCCACTAATGGTGGAGTGAAGTCAACTTTCCTAGTTGGGTGTCATGTACATGCTATTACATCTTCATTGAGACCAATAATTATCACATTTTCTATGTACATTCCCAAAGATATGAATTAAGCATTCCCAGTTTCTTCTACATGCCACATCTATTGCTATGTTTGATATGTTTGTAATGTATGAATGTACCCATGTTTGTAATGATATAACATACTGGATACTCACACCAGTAGCAAGATCAACAAAATTATCTAAATTGCTTATATTATATTATTATTTCATGCCAGATGATAAACCCTGGCACTATTGCAGTTGACAAACCCTTTGTACACTATCCATTTATTAGACATAACAAAACTGCCTGGAATATACTGATAGTTACCTCTGCCCTATCAATGTTTCAGGGAATTGGTGTGATAAAAGAAAAACTCCTTTATCTCTTGATAAATTTGGCCTAATATCCCCTGCCTCTTTTTTTCCTGTTTAGTCTCCAGAACCAACATAAGATATTACTTTAGGGGATAAATGAGGATAATATAATACTTTATGGTGGTTCCGACTTATAGAAAGGCATTTGATAACGTAGATTGGAATAAAATGTTCAGCATTTAAAAAAATTTAGGGTTCAAGTATAGAGACAGGAGAACAATCACTAACATTTATAGGAACCAAACCAGAACAGTAATTATACCAAACAGTAATAATTGAAGAATATAAGAAAGAAGCAGTAATAAAAAAAGGAGTCTGATATAGTTGTTCTCTATCCCAGATACTTTTAATCTTTACTTAGAACTGAAGAACAGTTAAGAATTAGAAGTTAAAGAACAATTTCAATCCAGAGTAGCAGTGCAAGGGAAAAGATAAAGATGCAACAATTTGCTGATGATATAGTAATTCTAGCAGAGAGTAAAAAAGATTTAGAAGAAACATTGAGTGGCATGGATGTGTAGTCCTATGCAACAACTATCACATGAAAATAAACAAGAAATAAACTATAGTATGAAATGTAGTAGAAATAATGTAGTTGGACCACTGAATATAAAAATAGGAAGAGAAAAGATTACTGAGGTAGAAAAATTTTATTTGGGAAGTAGGATTACTAAACGGGATGGATGAAGCAGAAACGATATAAAATGTCGAATAGCACAAGAGAGACAAGCTTTCAGTCAGAAATATAATTTGCTTACATCAAAAATTAATTTAAAGGTCAGGGAAACATTTTTGAAAGTATATGTTTGGAGCGTAGCTTTATATGGAAGTGAAACTTGGACGATTGAAGTACCTAAGAAGAAAAGATTAGATTTTGAAATGCAGTGCTACAAGAGAATGTTAAAAATTAGATGGGTAGATAAAGTGACAAATGTAGAGGTGTTGCAGCAAATCTATGAAAAAAGAAGCATTTGGAAAATATAATCAAAAGAAGAGACAGACTTATAGGTCACACATTAAGGCATCCTGGAATAGTCGCTATTGGAGGGACAGGTAGATGGGAAAAATTATGCAGGTAGGCAATTTTGGAATATGTAAAACAAATTTTTAGGGAAATAGGATGTAGGAGGTGTACTGAAATGAAATGACTGGTAGTAGGTAGGGAATCTTGGAGAGCTGCATTAAACCAGTCAAATGACTGAAAACAAAAAAAAACGGTGGTTCCGAAGACAAAAGAGAATAAAGAAAGGCACAGGATGTTTGCCAAATTTATAAAGTAATAAAGGAGTTTTTCTTTTATCACACCAATCCCCTGAAATACATATATTCCTATCTGCTGCCTAGGAAATGATATACCTTGACTACTGTGAGTGTTGAAGCATGATTCATCAACTTCCACCAAAGCTTTATGATATTTAAGTTTTTCAGTAAAATAATTTAAGTACGATATGATTTCTACTACTAAATGATTTGATAATAGGCATATTCATATTACTTCTTCAGAGCATAGTGTTCACCAAATTGACCAGTGTAAGAAAAAAAAAGTTGGGATGTACGTTAAAATTCCATGACCAATGGCCATTAATAAATATAACTTCTACATGGGGAGGGGGGAGTGTTGATCTACTCAATAGAGTAATTTTTTAAAATGGTATGAGATGTCATACCAAAAAATGGACACTAAATTTCATTTATTTCTTTTTTTAATTTGACACTGCTGCTGCATGGCTTTAGTACAGAGTAGCAGCAACGCAAGAAAATTTCCTGGAAAAAACATACTATTATATTATTGATTTAAATTAGAGATTGTGGAGCATCTTATTTATTCCAACGCAACAATAGTGAAACTGAAATCAAACCTGATGATGATGATGATGTTGATCAATCCTTGAAGAAACCTAGATTTCCTGAACTGATGCCACCAAAATTTAAAAGAATGGAAAGTGCCATGCATTTACTTGAATTCATGGATCAATTACAAAAGTGCCATTCAAAGAGTAGAGCTCGAAGGTGTAAAGAGCTTCTTTTCTTCTCTTTATCTGTTTAGCCTCCGGAACTACAGTAAGGTATTACCTCAGAGGATGAATGAGGATGAATCTGAATGATGTACAATCTCAGGTCGACCATTCTTGAGTGTGGTTAATTGAAACCCAACCACCAAAGAACACCACGGTCTCCACGATCTAGTATTCAAATCCGTATAAAAATAACTATCTTTACTAGGATTTTACTAGGATCTTTACTAGGATTGAACCTTAGAACTCTTGACTTTGAAATCAGCTGATTTGCGATGTCACGTTAACCACTAGACCAGATCGGTGGGCTAAGGTGTAAAGAGCTGACATTTGTTAGATGTACCTATTGAGAAATATTTCTTTGCTGCACAAGCAATCACAACTGTTTTGCTTTCACAAAAAATAATATTTACAAATTTTTATGTCTATCTATTTCTTTTTGTTTTTGTACGTTGAATTTTAATATTTCTTTTGTTTTTAATTAACGTGAATATTTTTATTGTCAGATGTCAGCAACCGATGATTTGTATTTATTATGTTTTATTCATTTGTTATTTTATTTTCTAACGAATATGACATTTTTATCGTAAATTGTTATTCAATAATGTTAATTCTTATTTTATGTATTTTAACAGATAACTTCTTTTCATATTCATTAAAGTTAAACTTTTATTTAATGGTTGACATAATTTAAATATTCATGTATTCTTTTTCAAATGAAAAGACGTTATTAGTATTTTTTTATTTTTTTTTAAGTTTTAGGGGCATTGACTACTTTGGTCATAATCCCTTTCCACATAAAAGAAAGAGAAAAAGAAGACCTAATTCTTTCACATGAATCTGAACACTATTAATTCTTTTTTGATTACAAACAAACAAGTACAGAAATACAATTTTAAAAATCTTGATTCTTGAACGTATCACATTTGCTCCTAGGCTTTCCTTTTGGCCATCCTTTTTTTCATCTTTTTTCCATTCTCCTTACAGCCTCTACTTTTGATGATGTGTAAAGCCTCAGACATGGCATCTTCTTCTCTTTCAGAAACCAGTGATGTTCTGCGACATCAGGTGATGAGATCTTGCTGGCCTCCGTGGCATGAGTGGTAGCGTCTCGGCCTTTCATCCGGAGGTCCCGGGTTCGAATCCCATTCAGGCATGACATTTTCACACATGCTACACATCATTCATCTTCATCCTCTGATGTAATACCTAATACCTAATGGTGGTTCCAGAGGTAAAAAAAAAAAAAGAAAAAAAAAAGGAAAAAAAAAGAGAGATCTTAGAGATGTCATCACATTTGACTTAACATGGGTATTTTTGAATCTAAACTTGATGCATTTTCCAGTGGTATAGTTGAGGTGACTGATGTAGTCGATTCAATCTCTAATTGTATATTTGGAATGGCTGAAGCACTCACCCTCTCATATCCTCTGGGTTTTTGGAGGTTGCGTAGGTGTAAGTAGTACAGCATCTGTATCTGATGCTTTCTCTATTGTTATTTGCAACTGCATCACTAATCTCAGACTTTTTCTACACTCTTCTACACCCTACTTTGCTTTATAACTAGTTGAAGGAATAATGTTTATGGCTTTTTCAGATGTCTCCTTATTATTACACACAACACTGATTAGTGGTTGCATCATCGTGGGTTTCACTGCTTCTTTTCATTGAGAAGATTCAATCCTAGTATTGTCAATGATGTCCAGCTGTGAATGAATACTCATGGGTATTCATTCTTTTCCTTTTGCTGACTAGATTCAATCTTAGTGTCAATGATCTTCTCTATCATAATAGCAAGACTTGTTGCAAGTGTAGAAAGCAACTGCCCAAAGTTAACTTTGGATGACAAAGGGCCAGCAGCTGCTTCTGCATAAATTGTTGTTGGTCGAGGTGTTCTACTGCTAATAATTTTTTTCACTTCAAGGTAACTTATCTTTTGCAGCATTGTAACTTCCAGAATGGCTATTTCCAATTTCTACATTAGGCAGTTTCTGGAATGACAGTTGTGGTGTCCTTTGCAGTTAATGCAAACTGAAGGATCTTTACATGGATCACCTTCATGAATTTCCATTCCTCACACATGAATTTTTTGCCTTACACATCTGACCACAGTGTATCCGAAATGTTACACTTAAAACATTTGCAGAATGAATGTGCATCCATCTAGAAAATATCTAAAAATGACAAAATGTTGTACTTTTTCAGGCAGAATAGGTATACTTTTTATTTTATTTTTTTTGTTTAACCTCCAGAACCACAATTAAGTATATCTTCAGAGGGATGAGATGAATTGTAGCGTGTGTAAAAAATGCCATGCCTCACCGGGATTCAAACCTGGGACCTCCAGATGAAAGGCTGAGACACTACCCTCGCGCCACGGAGGTCAACAGAATAGGTATACTGAAGGTCAACAAAAGGAATACTAAAGGAAGAACCTCACCATTTATACTCATGGTTAACCTGCAGCATTGAATCACTGTTTGACTCGAAATTTCCTCCACTACTTCTTCTTTGGTGCAATTAGGATCACGACAAATGACTTCTTTAAATGAGTTAAGTGTACTATGAGGTTGTACAGACACTGGGAACTCACCGATCTTTTTCAAAGATTGAACTTTTTGGCTTTGACTATTGTTTACAGTTTCAATGTACAAACCATTAAAAGTCTTACAAATCTCGTTGACAGGATCACTAGCACAATTTGTAATTTCTCAAGCGATTAAGAATGGGCTAACTTTCTGAAAGGTTCCTCTCTCTCTCTCTCATAATGACTAGATGTTGGGTACATAGTTACTAAACAAAGCTTTCCGCAAATCTTTTCTAATTCTGTCAGTATCTTTTCTTATTTTTTTAGACTCTTTATTACAATTCCTCTTTGCTTCTGGTGATTTGGCTATTTCTAAACAAGGGTGTTTACATGCATCTTCTGTCATGCTGACTTGTTCAAGAAGTTACACACCCACTCCACGGCTACTAACCTTGAAGGTCTGATCCAGTACTACAGTGGAACTGGCATATATCCTGGCAGAGAGCAGATGTGTAATCTCTGCACTGATTCCAGACTCTTACTCACCAAAGCTTTCAGAGCTCCTATGTACTGAAATATATGGGCACTTTTACCATTTTGCATATGGCACTTTTACCATTTTGCATATGGGCACTTTGCGATTCCAGGGGGCATGTAGATAGCGGTAGGGTCTCCGAAACAGCTGCAATAACATCAACTCTGGTCGCTACATCACCAGCTCTAAATGTGGTTAAGTACAATTCTGAATAATTTTCAATGTACATGATCTGCAGGTGGCTGAGAAAATCTAATCCAACATAGTGACCTAAGGTGGAAGACAGGTCAAAATAGATTATGTTTCCAAGGAAGCTATATGTATTGTAAGTATATACAACTATTGCTGCCCTGGATGTGGAACGTAGGTGATGTGTTCCAGACGTGGGAATTATCTACCTCAAGGTAAAAAATTATTATTATCATTATAATAAAAATATCTGATGTGGACAATATATGACTTCTTTGAAGATCTATTAAATTACATACACCCACTTTTTTTAATGAAAAGTACATAAATATTATTTCATTAATAACTTCTGATATTTTTTCTTTTTGTTTATTGTAAAAATGATTAATAATCAGAGGTATTTACCTCTGATTATTAATAATTCAATATATCTAAATTAAAAAAAAAAAATAGAAGATTAAATCTGATTCGAACTGATGAGCCTCAAACTTGTAAGATCCAAATATTTCATTAATTAAAATTTTATTTGGCTATAACTCTGGAATCAATGAAAATAAATACCACTTATGATATATCATTGAAACGCTCTTAAAAAAGCTTAATACTGAAATTAAGAAAAGTCCAAAATTCTAATTTCTTTGGTGCTTGGGCTTTTTTGAACATTTTTGGTTCAGTCGATTGCAGTCAAAAGGGGAGGTGCAATTAGATGTTATGGCAGTACTAAATCCAAAATTTCAACATTCTATGGCTAATTGTTCTTGAGTTATGCGAGATGCGTACATACGTTGAGACGTCACCCCGAAACTAGTCAAAATGGATTCAGAGATGGTCTAAATGGATATTTCTGTTGAAATCTGAAAACTGAAATTTTTCACAATTTCAATCCTTTCCTGTACGAAGTACAAGGAAGTAAAATTGATACTAACATACTGCAAAATGTTGGTGTATCATCTGATGAGTTTTTATACCTCACCTGGAGTTCTCCAGGGGTCTAATCTGGGTCCCTTGTTTCTGTTCTTCATAGATGATTTTTCCCAAGACATCTCTATTGATTTTCAATTGTACGCCGATAACTAAAAGATTCATCATCATATCCGTTCTTTTTATGATCATCACCAAAATATTGCACTGTTCTCAGATGTCAGCTTTTTCCATGTCAGGATAAGCTTTTTTCATTTGTTTCTTTTTTCTGATTTCATGGCATAACAGAGCTGCTTGTGGGCGTTTTTGTACTACCATTTTAACCTGCCTAGGCCTTCACGATTAGCACGTCTTGCTCTTTGAAGTCTTCATCTGACCAGTTGTGTTGTCCTATGTAAATCGTCAATATTGTTGAACCACCAGTGTACTTTCCTACTACTAAGAGTCAGTTCCGGGCAGATATCATCTCTAATCTCTGTCAGTAGCTGCATGAATAAATCTGGAGAGACTCTTACTGAGCTTCCATCCTATAAGTCCCGTGCCTATAAAACGTTTAATCTGTCTCTCTGTGGGTTTCCATCTACTCTTGCATATGATTCTATCTGGCTTTCTAAGATTTATCTCCCAGAATATCACGAGATGATCGCTGAGAAACTCCTCCTCCAGAGCCTCCCAACTAACGACCCTTTGCAGCACGTTATTCGTTACGTATTATGTCAACGGTTAAACCCAGCTTCAACTGATGAAAGTATTCATATTTGGCTTGTTGATCATATATGTCTAAGGAACCACACACTGCAGCCAACTTGTATCCTCAACGGGTGGACCGCGTCCCCTCAAGCTCCAGACTCTTGGCATTGAAATCCCCAGTGATTTCACTGCACAGGTGGGACTATTGGCCTACCTGCACTTGTGACACAAAGTCTAGAATTTGTGTCACAAGTCGAAGTCTATTCGAGTTGTTCTAGGAATCTATCCATTGTACAATTGGGGGAAATACACTCCCTCCCCTCATAAGGGTGCATTGTGTCAGCAAGACATAATGCACCCTTATGAGCTCTTAGTTTGCTCTTCTTGGATATTCTAACTATATTGTAATCATAGGAGACTCTTCACATCGCGACAGCCTTCTCTTCGTCTGTTAGCCATTCTTGAGTGGCGATTGAATTCAAGTTGGGTTCTGTAACTATTATAAAATCAGCCTTTACGTCGCATGCCTTTTTCCAGAGCAAGCTGTGTACCATAGCCGTCATTAGCATTGATGTACAAACATTTCATGGCTGGTTGCTTTTGACTAAAGCAACCAGCCCTAATTTGACAATTAGGTGCCCTAATTTACCGCAATTCAGGCATTTACATGGCTCTGCGTAGTCCTTAATCTGGTGTCCGAGGCTTCCATACGTAAAACACAATCTGGTCCGTTAAATGTCCTCAAATGATGGCCATATCCCCAGCATTTATAGCATCGGATTTCCTCCTTTCTCAACTACATGGAGCAAGAGTGACAGCTAATTTTTATCCTCTGCAGTCTTCAGAAGAGTTGCACCTTTCGCAGGGACCCAGACCGTAGCCTTCTGAGTCTGACCGCATGCTGGTATAATTGCTGTAACTTTAATTTGCACCTCTTTTTTAATTTCTTCTTTGATTACTTTGATTAAATCTGATTCTGTCGAGCCCACGTCTAAGACCTTAACGTGGAAAGCAACTATCCTTCCAGCGGTTGGTTTATCCAAAAAACCACATTTTCTATAGTTGTTCCAATCTGATTTATCATTTTGTCATGCCTATTTGAGGAACCGAGTATCCCTAGCTCTATTGTTTCGTCTTTACCTTTTTTGACCGATACTATGTCTCAGTCAACCCGTCATATCGCTTCCTGCATATCCTTTGACTTTTTTGAGTAGATACGCATATGAAACACCATCCTGACTCACCACTACATGTTTCATAGGAGGCGCAGCCTGAATTCTCATTTGAAAATCCTAGTTGATTCTGTTTAGGACATATTCTCCTCTTGGTTGTCCCTTCTCACCCAAAACTCCATTGCTTTGCAAAATTTATCACCTATCGCGTCTCCAGGCGCAAAAAGGCGTATCCTCCCTCTTTCCAACATCCTGATCTTCTCCAAGGCCTTGAGCATGTGGCTGACAAAATCTTCATGTAGTTCATCTTTATTATTACGTATATGGTGTATTTGTCTTCTTCGCCGTCCTCCTGGTATTATTTCGTGGAATCAATGCACTTACTGATCCCCGGGGCAATATTTCTTATTCTCTCTGAGTATACATTTTTTCCCAATGTTTTTTCATCATAAGAAACAATTGTGGCACTGTCTCTTTAGGATAGGGGAAGCTCCTGTTCACTCATACTTTCTGGAATGAATCCCTCAACCATCTTTCATTTATTATATCTCTCAAGTAGTCTGCCGTCTCCTTTCTTCAGCATTGACATCACTTCTTCCTGGATGAGTACATTGTCCGCTGATATCTGATCATCTCTCCTTTTGTTCAGATCCGTCTGTATGGCCTTAGCTATCGTTATTCTAGGTGAGGATGCTAAGAATAGTGCATTCATTGTGATCTCGATGTCTTTCTCTTTGGCTAGTATACTAAATGCACAGTGTATAATCTCTCTCCTCATGTTGGTGTTGGAATTTACCAACAACACCAGGTGACTGATCTCTTCCATCAAATTATCCTAGTCTGAACCGTCTGTCATATCTCCGTCGCTTGACTCAGGGAAGACCAAGTCGATCTTCCTCTTGCTGGGTCTAATGGATTCCGCTTCTGTATTCATCACAGTACCATCTGGTCAAGTCTGGATCCTCTTATTTGATAGCTTTTCTTCTTGGTTTTTTCCACAATATGGCTGGAAGAAAAATCTTTTTAACCTATCTCAAATTTACACCCAATCTAATGTCAGGTTAATGTGGTACAGATGGTAAAATACTATAAGAAAACTCCAGCTAAATAAACAAACCACTATAACTGATTAGTAGCAGAAATAAAAGAAAACTTGGATTCAATCAGAATGGAAAATAGATGTGAAAGAGGTATATTATGTTGTTAAATAAATGAAGGCAGAATAACAAATAACTATAATAAAAAATAATCTATAAATACCATTAATGACTGGCACATTCCCTTTAGGTTAATTTATTAAATTTAGCATAAATAATATGTTAAAAAAATAAACACAACATAAATAGAATATATTAGTCAACCTCATACTAGGGGTTGCCTAATCTTTTTAAGTCAGACATATTTAACAACCTTACTAGTACTTCTGAAAAAGAAACTACATGGTTTGCTCCAAAAGATAATCTGAAAGAATAATTTAAACATATTTGAAGGTGACTTATTTAATAATTTTAATGTTATTATATTTTGTCATGCAAATAATGTAAAATAATTTATGGGTTTAGAATTTTTGAATCTGAAACTGAGTGATATATTTCATTCTAAGATGGAAGTACAAAAGTTAACTTTCAGAGATCTGAAAAAGCTTGATTTAAGACTCAGGTAGTATTTTTACAATTTTCTTAAAGTAAAGGGTATGGTAATCAGTACAAGAACAGTTAAGTAAGTAAGTAATATTTAATTAAATACAGTATATCATGAATACCAAAATACAAATTCTTATAATAATTTTATTACATGTGCTTTAATTCAAAATGAATGCAGCAGTCATGATCAGTTAGTGGTTCTTCTGAAGAAAGTAAGAAACTGATTGTTCTTCACCGTGTCTCTAGATCTATTACATCTAATCAGTGCTACCTAAGCTTTGTATAGGTAAGTACTGATCAGCATAATTTGATTTGGGAGTTAAATCAGTGTACTTATATAACTTACATATAAATTCATAGTCAATGTAGGATAATAATGATGCCTATAAAGGATTCATGAAATATACATCATTAATATTGTATATTTTTGACAATTCCTGTAACCGAAGCAAGTTAAAAAAATACAATGTATAAATAAACTACATAACTCCCTCCCATTCTGAGTTTAGATAAGACTATAAAATATCTGTTACTTAAACTACCATTAATCATTATTTTAACAATCATAATTTACTTAATACATATATTAAAATTTGAATACTCTCATTTCATTATTTAAATTTCCAATTCGATCCTAAGAATGATGACTACGTTTTAAAAATAAATTAGTTTCTTGATGATGACGTCAAGAAAAGGCGCGTATTCGCGAATGAACATTGGAATCTCGGTATAAAAATCTGTTTATCGATAATAAAATTTGAAAAAAATTGATTCGATAAAACCCTATTGAAAAACATTTTAATTTGGTTAAAATAATGGCTAATTATTTTAAATTTCATCAGTTTACAGAGAACAACATTATTATAGAATCAATAAATGTTATAAATGTGTTTTACTAATTTGAAACTCTTAGTTCAAGAAATTTTCGATTATCTCGATTAAGATCGATTAGCAATTCAATCGATATTTAAAAATAGTTAAGATTATTTATAAACAAAGTATTGTCATGACTGGCGATTAAAGATTCATTGTTTTTGTTGTTGGCTAACCTTTTCTACTGAAACACATGTGAGTGAGTATTATTTGGCCACTCCGTTTTTTCTTTTTTACTGTTCATGTACTGTGGTTTAGATTTTGGTTTTAATAAATTTGTAGGTTAGTTTATGCTTGTGTTTTTAAAACTAAACTTCACTTTTTGATGTATTTGTTTTACTTTTATAAAATGTTATTCTTTTATGAACATTATAATCATTTTATATAAAATTTATAGAATTAAAAACAATGAAAAGAGGAATAGACTTTAAAGGAATTGTGTGTTATTGTGATGGAGTAATTAATACTATTAATAATATATCTCTAACAAAGTTATATTTTTGAACCCGATAATTTTTCCACACTAAACAGTGCCTGTTGAAGATATTTTTTATTTCTTTGTTGACTTTACTAATGCTGTATGTGATAAAAATTTATTCTCAGTTTTATTTTACTCTGTCGTTCATTGATGATTCAGCTTTTATGGCTACTTCTTTGTTGTTTACTAGAAGGTCAGAATTATTTTTGTATCTCTTCTAAGCTGTTAGTTGTTTGACATTAGGATTATTTGCATTTTTTACTAAATGGATTTCATACTTTGATATTGTAGTCAACAAACAGAAGTTTGTGTTAAATTTCAACAGCACCACTGATTAAGAAAATTAGTTAGGTAAATATGAAAATCATTTTATTTTTTTTTTTAGTGAATATAGAGTTGCAAAGTACAGTGAGCCATATTTCTGTTACAAACTGTGTAATATAATTTTTTTTTTCAGCCCAAATCTTTTCCATAATTACTGGTGGAATAAGATTAAAAGGGCATGCACTGTTGTCTTGTTATTAAC
>JAAAKQ030073343.1:20009-34098 GCA_010016005.3 Zanna intricata | reverse complement strand
CGTTACTTTTTAATCTTTACATAGAACTAGTAGTTAATGAAGTTAAAGAACAATTTAGAACCGGAGTAACAGTGCAACGTGAAAAGATAAAGATGCTACGATTTGCTGACGATATAGTAATTCTTAGAGTCAAGTTAAATATTTGTTATTTTAATTACAAACTTATTAGAACAACTAAAAAAAAATGTTTGTAAATGAAGAATAAACAGATACTAAATAAGAAATTGCTTACATGTAATATGGATGGAAAATGAGGTATTTTATGTGCTAGAAAAAAATTAATTTAATAATGAATCTTGTGAAATCAGAACATGCAATAGGCTGATCCTTGTGATGAAGAAGTATAAAGTTCAGTATGATTACAAATATAATTTGATTCCTCACTCTTATGCTGAAAAAAAGAAAAAAAGCTTATTAACCAGTCTTTTTGAGAGATATTACTTAAACTTTTAACAAAAGATTCATTTTTTATAATCGTTGAGGAGAGTTACAGCATACAGTTTCATAAATTAAAAAAAAATTCCTAATTTAAAGGTAAAAAATACAATCAAAAGTCAAAGAAATAAATAAGATTTAAATACATCACATAATAAAATTACTGTAATTAAAAAACCTATTAATTTTTACCTCATTGCTTCAGACACACCAGGTGTAATCATTACAGCCAACTGATGTGCAGTATTTACTCTTTTAAGTGAATGAGCAAGCACCAGAGCTCCAAGTGAATATGAATCATTTGTGGCAAGTGTTACCCATGCAAAACCTATGAAAAAATTATTAAAAACATTAAAAATGAATAATTATTATTTAAATTAGTTTTACAGTTAAAATTTCCAGTTAACCCACATTGATATATGGAGTGCATAATAGAAAATGTTTTTTTAATAAAATTTAAATTTAACATATTTTGAATTAGATTTATAATTGTGTCCTAAAAAAAAAAAAAATATATGTATATATATAGTTTTTTTTTCATAAGTCATTGAATTTTTTCCAAACAAATAAATATAACATGCTATTTTTATAGGAAGATTGAATCTATTTTTCAGTATTTTGATTTACTTCAAATTTCGCTTAAGGGTTTATTTATATCCTTCTAAAATTTATTTTATTGTTCATTAATCAGTGTTGAGTACTTTGGTATTTAGAGATTTAATTAGCTGTTTTTATTAAAATATCAGTCTGTACTGATCAAAATATTGCTAGATTATAGTTGTTGGTCTTAGAAAAATTGTGTTAAATAGTCATACTGGCATTCAGGAAAATGTGACTGTTTCTGATAAACATTTTTTTAGAAATACAGCATTCTTATTTTTCTCTTTATTAATGTAGTTTATATATTGTTAAAATAATTCTAGATTAATAGACATCTTTGACAACTAAATTTTAAGAAAATTTAATTGCCTTCACATTATTGTAATATATTACCTTCTTAGTGTCTATAGCTAGAATACCTATATTAAAGGGAAAAGTGTGGTGACCATGTCAAAAATGGAAATCAGGTTTTTTTGCAAATCTTTAACAAGACAAAAAAACATATATATGTATGTGTGAATGTCCTCTCTCTCTTTTTCTGTTTAGCCTCCGGAATTACCGTAAGGTATTACTTCAGAGGATGATATGTATGAATGTGAATGAAGTGTAGTCTTGTAATGTGTGAATGCTATGAGCTATGTAATACATCTGTGTCCTCTGTGTTACAAAGCTTTTGATCTTACATATCAGGATTAACTAAACAAATTTTGTTTAAATTTGGCTCAAATATTTCTGTATATGGACCATTGATCATATTAATTTTTTCAAAATTTGTTAACAGGATATCATGAAAAAAACAATTTTGATTTTCTTCAAACAAAACTTTATTAAAGCAAATTTGTTTCCTATAATGCATACATAAATAATCCAAAAATGGTTTTTACAAAAAAATCAACCCTCTCATCTTAAGATTGAAATATATATATATATTTTTTTTGTTCTATCTCTATCTCCCTTTGGTTTAAATAATAGGTAATCTAAAAAGTATAGAACCTTTTGCACATGAGGTAGCATTAACATATTCTGGCAAAAGTCGAGGAAGATGTAAGTAGTCATGATATCGCCAATGACTAAACTCTATCACCAAACAGTGTTAAAACCATTTGGAGAAAACTGGCTACAAAAAAAGTTTGGGTGCCACATAGTCTGACAGAAAAATTTACTCAATCGAATTCTATCTGCAAATCTCTACTGAAGTGTAACAAAATCAAGCCATTTCTGAAGCGGTTGATCACACACAATTGATGAAAAGTAGATAACACAGGCCAACAATGGAAAAGATGTTTGAAAACTAATAACTGATTCTTATAGATTTTTGTGTGCTTGAAAAAAAAAATAGTCAAAATACTCCATCACATACCATTTTTTTAATATTCTCAAAATTGATAATCAATATATTTTATTTATAAAATTTAGAATAAAAATTGGACCAGTGTTAATTTTTTTGATACAGCCCAGAGGATACACCAATTATCCCTGCTTTTTGTGTGAATGGGACAGCTGGTACAAGAAAGAATACTGGATCAGAAAAGAATGGCTGCATAGGGTATTATTAGAACCTAATGAGAGCAAAAATGTAATACGGAAAAGTTTGGTTGGTCCATGGAAAGTCCTCCTACCTCCACTTCACATTAAACTGGGATTGATGAAACAATTTATAAAGTCTCTATCTAAAGAAGGAGAGAATTTAAATACGTATGTCATAAGTTTCCACAACTGTCAGACAAAGTGAAGGAAGTGAAAAACTTCTAATGAAATTCCAAGACTTGGGTTGTTTGATAAGCTTGAAGGTTCTTTTGCATTCTCATTTTAATTACTTTTCCAAAAATCTTGGTACTGTAAGTGAAGAACAGGGTGAAAGATTTTACCAAGATATAAAGGAAATGGAATGCAGATATCAGGGAAGGTGGAATATGAACATGACTGCAGACTACTGTAAGTGCATCCATGGAGATGATCTGCAAGCTGAATACAACAGAAAATGTGGCCTGAGACATGTTGAAAGGAAAAGAAAAAAGACAAGTTTTTGTAGAGGTAAGAAAATGTACAAAAATCTTTTTTTTTAAGTTATATCACATTTTTATAAATAACATTTTTCTACGAAGAATACATTACAATATACCTTTTTTCCATTTTCTTTTTTAAGTATTGTGGAAGATGAGGAAAAGAACAGTGGCCATGTTTGAGATCAGTGCACAAAATTACATAAAAATCAGTTATCCAGATTACAAACAACTTTCAAACTCCTTAATACTATTGACCTGAATAACCAATGACAACAGTGTGTGAATAAGATCATGGTCAAGCAAGAGGAAGCTCCACACTGTGTGGCAAAGCCCATGCAGGTTATTCTGTGCGTTTGGTGGGTTTGGAAGGGCATCATGCGTCATCAGCTGCTGCCTCCAGGCAGAATGATAGACTCAGACATGTACTGTCAACAATTAGGGTGACGGTACCTAGCAATTCAAAAGACATACCCTGAACTAGTCAACAGAAAGCATGTCCTACACAATACTGACATACCAGACCACATACACCTTTAACAACTCATCAGAAATGAAGAGAAATTTGTGGTAGGTTTTAATGCACCCATCATATAGCCCTGAACCTGGCACTATCAGAAAAGAAATTATTCACGATTACTTATCTATTTTTTGTACAAGGAAGTAATAAATAGATGTTTATAATAATTTGTTATTAATATTAAAACAAGAGATATTCCCTGAACAGATATTTAAAGATAAGATGGCAAACATTTTGTATACTGATTTATGCATTTCCCCACCTACAACAAAACTATTTTTGATTTTCACTGAACATAAGCATGTAACTTTTGTTTGTAGTAAGGTACATAATTCTTGTTTTTTAATTTATTTACTTCATTTATTTTAATTATTCTCAGATGTTTTTCATTTACAGAGTCCACAAACTAACCAATAACTTTGGGACTCAAGGTATGCAATTATACACAGGTTACAATTCTCACAATATACTCATACAACTGAATTTTTTCTCACTCATCATTAGTAGATCATTAAAGTCCACTTAAAATTTACTTACAAACCCAAAATAATATAAAAATTACACAAAATAATGTTAAATTACAAATTTTTTAATGTATTTCTTATATTTTGCTTAAAAATAACATAAAAAAGATTGTTTATTTATGAATACCATATGCAACAAAAAGATGTTATTTACTCTTTTAAATAACATCAGCAATTGATGTTATGTTCTTTTTTCGCGATTACAATACTATAATTGATTACAATATTGTAATCACGAAAAATTTTAGTTTTCAGATTTCCATTTGACCACCCCTTAATCCATTTTGACTAGTTTCGGTGTGATGTCGGTACGTAGGTATCTATCTCACATAATTCAAAGATAATTAACCATAGAATGTTGAAATTTTGGATTTAGGACTGTTGAACATCCAGTTGTGCGCCTCCCCTTTTGACTGCAATCAATTGAACCAAAAATGTCCAAAAAAGCCCAAAATTCAAAAAAATTTCGATTTTAGACTATTTCTTCACTCATTGAGAACTTTTCAATGATATATCATAAGTGGTACTTATTTTCATTGGTTCCAGAGTTATAACCAAATTAAATTTTAATAAATCAATTATTTGGATCTTGCATGGAGAAGGAGCATTGGTTCAAGTCAAACTTCATTTTCTTTTTTTAATATTATTTTTCAAAATTTAAAATTAGTGATTTATTAATAGTTATTAACCTCTGATTGTAAATTTATGATAAATAATAATTCAATAATAACAATAGAAAAAATATTATGAAAAAATATCAGAAGTAATTAATAAATAAAATTTTATGTACTTTTCATTAGAAAAAAAATGTGTATATCTAATACACACATACAAGGAAGTACCTGTACCTGTGTGTACAAGGAAGTACCAGTAAGCATACAAGGAAGTCATGTGTTGTCAACATCAGATTTTTTCTTTAAAAATCAGTGTCATAGGAAAAGTTCTCAACCTGATAGAGAAGGTGTATGTATGATCAAATGGCTTTGACATTTGTCAAATATGATCCTTTAAATGGGGTGTTTATGAAGTTTCAGATGCACACGTTTAAGACATGCATTTTACAGAATTTTCTGCTAGATAGGGGCTACTTTTCTAAACTTTGATCAAAAACGCATTCTGCTAAACAACTTTCAAGAATATTTAGACTTATTCAAATTCGATTCCGCATAGTTTCTGCAAGTTTTTTAACAGTAGATGAAACATGGACTCAATATTACATTAAGAAGTAAAAAATCAGTCTAAATAGAGAATCTTTTTTCAAAGAATAAACTTTGACAAAAACTCTGTGTCAGAGTCACGGAATTTACGTTTTGACATAATTTCTTTTTAGATTCTGTGTCGCTGAATTTATTGGGAGTGTCCCAAGTCGATACCTCTTATATTTAAAGATTTAGGAAGTTTTCCAAGTTTTCTTAGAAATTTTTCAAGGAAATCGAATTTTCAAACTCTTTTTTCATTCTAGTCAAGAAGAGATTCTACATGACACCAAATCCTATAAAATCGGTCCACTAGAACAGAAGAAATAGAGGTTACCCTAAACAATTAAGGTAATGCCGATCTTCATGGCGGAGTGGTAGCGTCTTAGCATTTTATCCGGAGGTCCCGGGTTCAAATTTCAGTTTGGCATGTCTTTTTACATACGCTTCAAATTTCCATATTACCATGCACAAGTTTTGAAGCTTATATGTGAATTATAAAAAAAAAAATAAACAATTATTATAAGTGATTGTTTACAGTATCCAAACTAATTAAACTACTATAAAAAACTAATTCAACTTTTAAAAGTATTTTAATCTATGCGTTTTGTCATTTTCAAACTTCAACGTCAGGTTAATTTTAAAATATATTAAATATGTTTTTCTTTATATTTACTTTAAGTCAAATTTATTACATTAACAAAGACAATTTCTTAAAACAAAATTATATTATTTTCATTATTTTTATAAATCAGTTTAAAAAAAATTATGCCTTGACACATGTGTAAAAGTACATCTCATTTATTTTTATTTTTAAATAAACTTAATAATATGATTTGGAATCTGCATACAACAGATGAATTGTTGTATATAACAAATTTTCACTGTAAAAAATAAAAATATTTTAAAAACGATATTTTGAAAACAGTCCAGTATTTAAATTTATTTCTGAATCTGACATTTTAGTTTGTTTAATTTCATACATGGTCTCGAATTTGGGTTTTTTTCATACGGAGATGAAAAAAATTATCCATTACTTTCATTATTTGTCAATATATTTTTTTATTATTGATTAGAATTATTTTTTAAAAATTCGACGTTGAGATTTTTAATAGGGTTCTTCTGTTTCAAAGAAAGTAATTTTTTTTTACAAGAGACATTTTTTAGAAGTTTGTAAAATTGGATGGCGAAAGGTAGGATAATACTTACAGTCAAAGGATTGGCGATGGGATACTAGGAAAACTTAGCTTTTATCTTCCTCTATTCTCAAATAATGTTAATATCCTAACTTAACCCCACTCATAAATCACTTGGCTTCAACAAGTGATTTATGAGTTTCAATTCATTGTAATGAGATAATTTTGATGTGCTGAACATAAGTGTGCATAAATAAAAAAAAAAAAAAAGATTACGGTGCAGAAACTTCAAAAAAATTCAATATAATTTTAAATCCAAAATTTGTTTAAAAAGATGTTTTGGCATAGGGATATAGAATATTATTTCTCAAACCTCTTTCCAAAAAAGATAATAATAATAATAATAATAATAATAATAATAATACTGTTTGATTACACCACGGAATTTAGTTAATTATTTAATTACGGAACGAAACGACAGTTAATTGAAATAAAGAAGAATTAATCAAATAACTCATCTATTATTATAAAAATAGGCTTTACACAATCACAAATAGAACAAGCATACACACACGCACGCGCGCGTATTATCTTATTACTCTTATTTTTCTTACTTATTACTTACTATTACTTTTTTCTCTTTTATTTCTCTTTCTTATTTAACTTTGTATTTCATCTATTTCTTAATTTTATAAATACTTATAATACATCATAATACACCAGGCTTGAGGTCGTTAAAATAATATTACGTCAACTGGTCCTAAATTTGTTCATGCAACATTAATATGGTACAAATATGACATGCAAACTTCTTGGAAGTATAAACGTAATTGAGTATGCAGTATTCAAAAAAAAAATTTGGCAATAAACAAAACTCTAAACCACAATTAATTATGCTTTTAATCATTTAAAAGAGACAAATTTAAAAAATAACACGACTGCCAAAAAAAAGCATTGCTCTTTAGTATATGGTAATTGCCGGTCTTTAGTATATGGTAATTGCACTAGTGGTAGCGTTTCGGCCTTTTATAATGAGATCCCAGATTCGAATCCTGCTCACACATCGCATTTTCACTCGCTATAATTTCCATTTCATCTCATCCTGTGAGGCAATAAGATAATTTAAAGTGCACGAGTGACAATTTTGTAAGTAGTATAATTTAAAAAAAAATTTATTTAAACTTAAATATATATCTATACAATCTATGACACTCCCGGTACCATAAGATTCCAACGTGGAGTCATACATCTAAATCGGTTCAGCCGTTGATCTGCTACGGTGGAACAAACATACATTAATGCACCCTAAATACATTACACTCTTTTTTGGGCAGTCGTGTAAAAAGAACAAATTTAGTAAAATATTCTTTTTTGAATAAATACTAGAAAAAAATACAATTATAACCGTCTTCAAAAAATGTACTGAAAAACTAGAACTATTCAATTCATCTGTAAATTCAACTTTTTGAAGTTAGTGCCAAATTAGAGACAAAGACTTACAAAAAAAATGGAAATTATCAATAACTTGCTATTATTAATCTTACGCTCACAAAAAAAAATTAAGAATTTAAGAATTGAAAAATATTAATTTAGTTTTTGTTGCGCGTTTAAAAAAGTCGGTTTTATTTTATTAAGTGTGGATTGAGTTACCGTAAACCACAGCCGTTTAAAAAAAAAATTATTCAAAAGAAAGGAGAAGACCTGGTTTTTGTAATTATAAAATAGAAAAGAAAAAGAAAGAAAGAATCTTGTTTAGAAAGAAAATGATGCAGATAAGAGATAAGACGCCTTTTTTAGAATGTATTTCTGTGTAGAAGTTTTTCAATTGATTTTGTTGAAGGTTCATAACATTTTTTTTTTTTTTAATATTTGAATGAATTAATCTACGCGGGCAGATTAGTTTCATGTCGATAATTGGGTAACAGAAATTCTGCGACCTACCGATGCAACCGCTGACGCTTCATTCATCGGATAACGGTACAGCCGCGAAAGCGAATGATTACATTCAATGGTAGATACGTAATTGTGATGATGCAATCAGGGTAACTCGGGCGGAGTAAGTTAAGATAGAGAGTCGATTATAATTTGACGGAAGTTCATTTTGTTCTTCACAAGAGTACATTATCATGATATGTAAATATTTTCATAATTTCATTGAAAACGGGATGGATAAAAGGGATGTGAAATGAAGAAGAAAACGTCAAAGAATCTTTAAAGAGCACAGTTGATACAAGTAAGCGTAGAATAAAGTACAGACTTCATATTTATCTGTACAACCGTTTGACTAAACAAAAATGACCGATACAATGAAATCTAAAATGAAAAGAATAATTAACTTCAAACAATAAGAGTAGTTTATACTTAAAAGACTAAAAACATTCTGTTCTCACATATACGAGAATAGTAATTTTTTAAATATGTTTTCTAGACAAAGTTATGCAAAATGGAACCGCAAACAAGCGAAATACAAAATACGTTTTATTTGTGATAATATATAATCACTACCGGTTTCCTTAGATACTACAACTCTTATCAATAACGTGCAAAAGACGTTTTTAACATTGTATAAAAATAGATTTTCTTTCATTAAGTTCATAAGTTACAACTTTCCAAAAACGAGTCTTCTTTCACAGCTCATAATAAATAATTCAGTTACAGTTTTAATATTTAAAATATTTACCGTATTCTCAAGTTAATTTTAGAATTAAAAATTTTTTCCCCAGTTTTATAAAATATATATTATACTATTTAATAAGAAATGTAAGCCAATATCTATAATTATTACGCCACGAATTAAGAATTCAATGCAAATAATTATTGGCCTATATTTAACATCTATGTATCAATATTCAGCAATTGTACACCCATACCACAATAAATAACCTACGTTTCAAAACAAATTTAATATTCAATTACGTCACACTATACGGTTTTACAGTTGGCAAACTATCAACTAGTAATCTGCCATTGACGTAATTATATCAACAGCATTTATCAGTATCAGTTATTGATTAAATTAGTAATCTAATAATAATTAATTTTTTATTTAAATTAATATAATACTACGTATTGTGCTCGGTTATTAAAAGTGACCGTTTGACTTTGGAACCATCATCTTTATTTAGATCCTTTCAACTACAATTACATTTGCGTGGTTTTATTGTTGTGTTTATAATAACTTAAACTATAAAACGAGGTTAATAACTGGCATACTAATCTGTTTGCAATGGACTATCCCGTTCATGATTTTAACCGCTATACTTATCTTATGTATGAAACGCTTTTTATTATTTTACAACAGACTTAAAGATAGAAGATATTCCATTATTTTTAACTTTTTATAGACAAGCCTTACTGTTACATGAATCGATTTCAGTAATTTTTTTTTTTTAAAGAAAATTCAATACCGCTGGTTTCCCCCTTGTAACTTATTTTCAAAAAATTGAAGTGAAAGATTATCAAACAAAAAATTACTCTATTCTGCGTTATTCGGGTTGGAGATTTAAAATAAATTGTTTTATTGTGATAATTACTTTACCTTATTATGTGTAATTTTATAGTTTGATATCATAAAGTTGATCGATAAACTTATTGTAAAAAAAATAATGTTTATCACCATTCCCAGAAGTTTATTTTACACTAGGAAGGAGTCTGTTAATATCATTTATTTGATTTCTTTTTCTATTTACATAAAGTTTCCAGTCTTTAACGGCTTTTCTTGAAATTACCAGTTGTTCTTTCTAAGCCAATTCAAATCTAAATAGAAAGTCAAAATTTAAAATAAATTTTAAAATACTTATTAAAAAACTAGCTACCCGTCGCAGCTTCTCTTTTTCTGTTTAGCCTCCGGAACTATCGTAAGGTACGACTTCAGAGGATGAATGAGGATGATATGTATGAATTTGAATGAAGTGTAGTCTTGAACAATCTCAGGTCGACCGCTTCTGAGAATAGTGGTTAATTGAAACCCAACCACCAAAGAACACTGGTAACCCACGATCTAGTATTTAAATCCGTATAAAAATAATTACCTTTACTAGGATTTGAACCTTAGAACTCTCGACTTCAAAATCAGCTGATTTACGATGTCGCATTAACCACACTAGACCAGCCCGGTGGGCACCCGTCGCAGCTTCGCCCGCGCTATATGGTTTCTTGCATATCCTGCAGCGGTCAATCTTTTTTTTTTTATTTTTTTTTAGTCAAATAACCGGAGGCGTGTGCAGTCAGATATACAGTCGGTGCGTGGCTGTGTTAGTTGAGCAACAGCGCTGTATACTTTCGTACCCTTAAATAAAATCGGAATTAAAGGAAAAAAAAACCGAAAATGGATTTTAAATATTTATCTGAAGAATATTTGTAAACCCAGATCTACTGAATAACTCGTTTAACTACAGTCGGAATTGGGAAAATATACAATCATTGTTCAAAATATTTTTTACTTTTCTTTATTACTATTCAAGGAATTTCAAAAATCTGCAAACTGGTTTGTTGACACGAAGATAAAATTAACCAAAATGAGATTGATTTCATCATTTGCAACCGAGAAATTGAAAAACAACAGGGTTGCAAAAAATATTAAAAAATCCATTTTAATCCTTGAAACCTGAAATTTAAAAAATCTAGAAATTGGTTTTTAGATATTTATAATCATTGAGTTCAAACCCAGCTCACACAGAGATAGATAATCACAGTTCAAAATTCATTAATTCAATTCATTGAAGTTTGTGCTTCAGTCGCCAAATCTCCAATAATACAAATATACTCGTATATATTTTTAGGGATTTTTTGAGATGAAATATAGGTACAGTACTTTATTTAATATAAATT
Organism: Zanna intricata; assembly: GCA_010016005.3. Lineage (NCBI taxonomy): Eukaryota > Metazoa > Arthropoda > Insecta > Hemiptera > Fulgoridae > Zanna > Zanna intricata. The sequence goes on along the minus strand of JAAAKQ030073343.1, from coordinate 22,854 downwards.
TAAATTTGTTATTATCTAATACTATTCGATATGAGATCATCGAAATTCAAAAGCATTACAATTTTACCATAAAAAATCGTTACGTGCTTCAGTCTTTGTTTGGATTTATACCTCAGAAACGGTAGAATCTATAATCATGTAATTCGGTATAAAACTTACATATTTATTAAATCCCCCAAACATCTCAAAATCCCGAATGAAATATTGGGAAAATACTGAAGGATTGTTGTATAACGATGCTCAATAGCCTAATACTTTTAAAGGGTGGAAAATGTTTGTAACTTTTATCTGAGAACAGTGAATACGCAAAACAAAAGGGATATAACTAAGATAATATTTATTAGAAGAAATAAGTCTCATTGTAAAAAAAAAATATATTAATAGTAATGCTTTATTTAGCTTATTCTAATAAGTTATTTATTTTACCTCCGTTTCAAATCTTATTTAGAAGGGAAAATAAAATTTTCTAAAAATACCCCAAAAACAAAAATTCTCCCATTGGCTTGATAAAAAATACTGTAAACCTTGGAATTAGTTTTTTTTTAAATTTTATTCCGTACGGTAAAAATAACAAGAATTGTCTCTACAAATTCTTGTATCTTTTGACTCCATGAAAAAAATGTATTTCGCTAATCTTCTCTATAAGTAAGGATTTGAGAAAAAATATTTCTCTACTATTCAATTTTTTACATAATTCAAATTTTACCATAACTGAAAAAAGTTGACAACACAGTTGTAGGACTTTTCCGTCACGCGGCGTTTTTCTGATGCACAGCTTACACACACAACTTAATTTAAAATATTTACTTTTTTTTAAACATAATATTTTTTGTTCATTTAATTCAATGATTCAAACTAAAGCGCACGCGCATACTGTATTTCATTCGTGCGGGTTTGGCGGTACTAGCAGCCACTTTAATACCTTTTTACCTTTACATATTATTCATTTATTTAATTCTACCACTCACCTCTGACGTTACATAGCAGACTATTACAAAAAATCAGCTGATTTCGAAGTCGAAAGTTTTATGGTTCAAATCCTAGTAAAGGGATTTAATCCTAATAAGAATTTAAGTACTAGGTAGTAGATAACGGAGTTCTTTGGTAGTTGGGTTTCAATTAACCACACATCTCAGGAATGGTCGATCTGCGACTGTGCAATATTACACTTCATTTAAATTCATACATATCATCCTCATTCATCCTTCGAAGTAATACCTTACAATGGTTCCGGAGATTAAACAGAAAAGAAAGAAGGAGACGACTACAGCAGCTGTACGTCAGTGCTATACTAGCGCTCCTTGTGGTGAGAGGGGTATTAATGACGCATTCTATTTCTTAGCCAATATTTTATTTAGAGCATTTTTTTGGGGGTAGGGATGCAATTTTACAAAACTTTTTTTGTAAATATTATTATTTTTTAATTATTAACAATTATGCTTAAGAAAAATAAGACCTTAATAAGGATAAGTTTCAAGATACTGAGGGAGACTTTGCTCTACAGTCTCACCCCCATGTCCTTTGAAAATTTAGTGTCATATATCTCTCTCTCTCTCTATATATATATATATATATATATATATACATCAGTAATTTGATGAAGTTTGGTCAAAATCGGTCCTGTAGTTCTGAAAATATACTAAAATATTTCCATATTAGGATACACGCCATACAATTGCGGAGTTCGACACCGAACACCCACGTACATACGAACATCCGGAAAATTTCCATCCGGTGTTTTTGATTTTTTGGTTTTCTTAGGTGTCAAAGTGTGAAAATCGGGTGAAAACCGCATATGCTCAAATTGGATCGATTACATTACTTTTCCTTCTACTGCGAGACACTACACGGGAAAGTAACAAAACTATAATTATATCCTAACAATTATTTTTCTTTATGGAATATATAATTTAAAAAAGGTAGATTTACTTAAAAATTATAAAGATGGTATACAGAATTTTTTATTAATTTCGCCATAACAAAGCAATTTTCAAAAAAAATATTTATGCATATTGATTGATTTCTACTTTTATTCGATTTTGTTTTATCTGTAACACTGTCATTCTTCGAAAATACATTAATAAATGAAAACATAAATTGTGGGAATAGTAATTTAGCTAGTAGTTTTTCTTCTTTTTCTATCCTTAGTTATAAAATGAATCGTTAAAGATTAACAGAATAAATACTTTTTTCACTTGAAAGGGAGAAAAATGTAACATTTAAATGAAAAGTTAAAATATTTTGTATGTTTTAACTTTTCAGCACGATTACCTTTTCATGATTTCTTTTAACAAGGAAAAGTAATAAAACCTTGTTTAAAAATTCTGCACGTATTTCTGTGCATTGGCTTCTATTTGGCTTATTATCTCAGGAATGATTAATCTGCAATCGTGAAACTGACATCGCAGTTTCTATATTAGAGGAAAAAATTACATTAAATTTTAAAATATCTCACAAGGGGCTGAATTTTGTCCAAAATTTTACTCGAGCGTCTTTTTAGCACATACTATTTAAAAGTTTTTACAAATTACTAATAAAGGGATTTACTATATTATAATTTACCTTACTAGATTTACTAGTAAGGGATTTACTAGAAATTAAATTTCTAGTAAAGGATGACACGTATAATCGTATTCATTTCTTACATCAATTAATTTTTTTTTTTTTTTAATATAAATATTTATTAAATATTTTCTTATCTGTATAAAAATGTCATGTTTTATGATAGATAAATTACAAATTTATTTAATCTAATTTAAAGCAATTACAGATTTTGAAATATGTCTGCATGAAGGTATTAAAAAATTATATGGAATCAATTAATTAAAAGTTATAGAATGATCAA
>JAAAKQ030073343.1:0-19909 GCA_010016005.3 Zanna intricata | reverse complement strand
ATATAAGTTTAAATACCATTTTTGTAAACGGTTTTTGAAGTATAATATTCTTTTCCATTTATTTCCAATGACCCCTTCTGCATCTCTTGTTAACTGTATAATGTTGAATTTTTAGGTAAGGAGGAAGGGAATCTGATTTATTAAATATCTAATAACATTATCTTTACCCGAGTTTTTTTTTTATGCCGCGTGACTAGGAATCCCACCTTCACAGCCACAACCAGTCTGCAACTTCTCTTACAGTTAATGCACTAATCCTCTTTCATTGCCTTACACTGTTCCTTCTCAGAGTTCTTCAACTAACAGAGTGCATTTATTACACTTAGTGCATTTATTATACTTGCCTGATATATCCAGGGAATTATTTGCATTTCTTGTATTGTACAAATGAATATTTTACATGGTAAGGAGAATATAGCTAAGAACTTGTAAAAAATGTCAATAAACAAAGCATTTAACAAATTAACATGAAAAAGAATTGTATTTAAGAGAATTGTATTTATATTGTTTTAAATTTTAATATACCAAACATAATTATTAATTGTCTTATTTTCCCTATTTCATTTATTTATTTTTAAATATCAATGTTTTACTCCATTTTTCTTTTTATGAATTTTTTCTCGAAACATAATTTTAGAGCAACACCAACTGGTAATATAAAAAAGAATAATAACTCCTTTATTAATTTTTAAGAGATTATAATAAAGTTAACTTATGAGTTTATTTTTATGAATATAAAATCATAAAAATAAACAATAAATTTCTAAGATATACGAAAAATTAATTTACTCTAAACAATACAAAATTTAAACATAGCAGGTCCCTAGATAGACGACATTTCTGCAATGAATAAAAATGAAATTAAGCTATAATAAAAAAAAAAGTAGGAAAACTAAAAATGTAATAACAATAATAGATAAGCGAGTTCATCATTAACTTATTAAGTGATCAGCCATCATAATCTTACGAGATTTCATCAATCTATAATAATTCCTTGATACTGTATAGGCATTAATGTATTAAATAACTCTTGAGCGATCATTTAAATGATTTATATTTATACAATTTTTAAATCTCCATGGGATTTTTATTTTAAAAAATACTTGCCTGATATATCCAGGGAATTATTTGCATTTCTTGTATTGTACAAATGAATATTTTACATGGTAAGGAGAATATAGCTAAGAACTTGTAAAAAATGTCAATAAACAAAGCATTTAACAAATTAACATGAAAATCGACAAGTTAATCATTTATCATATTAATTTTTCTTTATTGAATGGAGATAATACATTATTATCCAGAAAGTGATTATGTTAATTTGATGTTTTACATTAAACATTCCAGTTTTTTCTTACGGCTAAGACACACATAAACGTAGAAACTTTACTATTAATAGTTATTTTCTCTGAAAGTAATGATATCAACTATACTGGCAGTCTAGATACCGGTGTTCTTTGGTGGTTGGGTTTCAATTAAACACACATCTCAGGAATGGTCGACCTGAGACTGTACAAGACTACACTTCATTTATATTCATACATGCATAGTGAAGAAAGGTTTCGGAGGCTAAATAGAAAAGTTAATTAACATTGGGAAGATGACACTTACAGACTGATTACAACCTGCATTTAAGTCCGTATAATGCTGATATGTTATATTGTATTTAACTGAGAGAAGATTAAACGGAAAATCACGTTCCTTCTATCTTTCCCTAGAAAGCTCGAAATGGAATCTTGTTAACCCTGAAAAGAATATTAATCGATTTTTGGGAGCGATTGGTTTCTCAAGTCAGATTATATAAAATTATTTGATTATGGTACGTAACAGACAGATTATTTTATTCTATCTAAAAAAAGATGATTGATGAAGACGATTACTTTATCTATAAATTCTAAAAAAGATGATACTTTCGGTTACAAATGACAGTGGATGGCGGAAAGATGCCATTTGCTGTCATACCGTTGGCGTGTAAAAAGTTAATTACCAGGAGTCGCTGCAAGGTTGTCGCTCTTCAGAAAATAGCACGAGATCTCAAACTAACAGAACACTCTCTTATAATCCGTGAAGCGTGTAATGTACATTTAGATCAGTATGATGAAGTCCAAATCATCCGTGGCCAATCTTTTTCAATAAGTGTCACTTTTTGAGCGTTGAATCTTAAGAGTGCCGTTTTCATTACCAAGTTTTTTCTACCCTCTAACTCTCATTTATCTTTAAGCTTATGACTTCACTTACGTTTTACGTGATAATTTTCTTATTTATTTAAATATTACCCTGAATATCACATCAGGCAGCAACAACAATGAGAAAATTAAACGAAAATTTCTGTTTGAACTTCAAAAGGGTAGTGGCACAATTCTTCAACAGCAAAAGGGGTTTTAAGAAGTTCAACATTTTTATTGTCATCGTTTTTAATCATTAAATTTTGTTTCAAATGAGACTCTTAATTTAGAAAGTTTTCATACTTATCATTATTAGGAAGGTTGTCAACTGTGATCGCTAACTCTAAAATTCTACGTTAAAATGTACCAGATTTTTCTATTAAAATCAATTTAAAAAAAAGAAAGTTTAACTATAAAAGAAAATATATAAATAAATAACACCGGAAACAAGCAATCTTTACCTTGTAGTTTTATATTTAAATTGTTCAAGTGTTCCATAATATCTGTAAGAAACGCCAGATCTGTCAGTCAGTCTCACTTTTTTTAGAAGCGAGTATTCATTGTGTTGTTAACTTTATTTTTCCAAAAAAATTATGACGCTCTCGCAAAGATTCCAAAATCTGCCGATTTCCTTTGCCTGTTGAAATCCAGCGTACATTACAATACAGGATTAATTGACTATTTTCTTCTACCTCTTTGGGAAAAAGCAACAAAATTCTCGGCGATTAAGCGCGCGTGATCGAATCCTGTTTATAAACTAAATTACGGGATCAAGAACGTAAGATAAATTCATATCTTTAGCGCGAAGTGCCTTCCTGTGGAGTATGCAGTGATTCTTAAAAATTTTATCTTTTCAAGTAATTATCGATTAGTAATAATCATTATTTTGACCAACCATAGCTGAGGCTCCATCGATGCGTATGCTATCTAATTTATCCCATTGTAAGTTATTGTTCTCAACGGCTGGTTTTATTTCATTAAAGATGTTCGCTCTCGGTGTTATTTATTGCCGCAAGTCTAAACGTTCCTCAATACACCAAAATTTTCATTGATATACGCACAAAAATATTTGATTAAACAGTGTCTGTATTATCAACGCTCTCATCAACAGCTAAAGAAAAAAATTAACATGAGGCTAATGCAGACACAATTTTCAGATTAACGTTCAGAGCCAGGTTATCTACGCGACATATAACAGTATTTAGCGAAAGACAATTTGTTCCACCAGTTTTTTTTTTTCAATTTTTGCATAGGAAGCATAATTAGCACAGATTTGCATACGAATTTTGATTATTTCTTCCCCATCTGAGGTAAGATTTTTCTTAAGCGCTGGAAGAAATTTCAAAAATTTGAAGTAAGGAGTTTTAACCATCGAGTTAATCTTTTTTTTTTTTTTTTTTGAAAACTGTTTGTTGGCTTATTAAAGACTTAATTTTTTAAACGAGTTCCGTCCTCAATGAACCAAGAGAATATAAATTTCGTTAAAATTGCCATGGATTTTCTTGAAATGTCGCTTCAAATCGACTACTATGGAGATTACCCAAGACAACGGAGAATTGTCAAAGCTATTCGCCACCCATATAATTTCGGTGTCGTCTACAAGTCATGCCTAGTGTCAGTGTAAAGCAACGCAAATATAACAATTTAAAAGAAGTAAAAATTAAAAATACTGGTGACTCATAAATGTTAACATTACAATCAATCGCAACTAAAGACTGAATAGTAAATAAAAAATAACGAAAAAATGAAAGTCTGAATACTCATGTACTCCACTGAAAAAAAGTAATTATTGTAGAATAGATATAGAGTATTAATTATTATTGTTTCGGTTATGTTTTCAAATTGTGACAGTTTTTTTTATTACCAAATTTGATATTCCATGAACGTTTTTATTTCTACGTATATCCTCGCGCGTGCCACTCACCGTGACCCTGCAGCCACAAGTGGCACGCATGCCGCGCGTTGTCTTGAGATGGTCTAATCGATGTTTTTTTCCTGGACGCACAACGAAGTGTCGTTATCAGCGACCGTATACGATTTTTAAACAGTAATACCAAAAATAATCAAATATTGAAAATAATCGATATAAAACATGGTGAATTCATTCCCTTATTGAATCATGAGGCGGGTCGCCGAATCATTAATGTTCTTTTCTCTTACCCACAATCATGCTTCTGCAGTGTGTTATCAGGCAGGTAATTTAATGTTTCAACCTTTTCAAACGTCAGTCTCATTTTCTAAAATGTATCAAATGAAATTAATATCAATAATTGCAACTATTAACGCAGTTGCGCCCTTGCATGCGACTAAATATACGAGCTGCATATCCATATTTGCTTCTTAATGTTTGAAACGGCTCTTGGCAACAGCACAAGAAACCCTACGTATGTTTTTACCTTTACATAACATCTGAACGTAAAACAAAACTTTTTATTGTAATTTAAATGATTTTGCCTTTAGAAAAATTAATAATATTCTAGTAATTATTAATTTGTACAATTATTTGAATAATTTTGTAATAGCAAAGTTTTAAAACGGAATAAAATTTCTTTCGGATAATAAACCATTTTTTAAAACACTACTGATGAATCTCTAATACTGCAACGGAATAATTAGTAATCGTGTTTCCATTAATATTAGGGCTTAAAATTCAAAGACAATAACTTTTTAAACAACATAAAAATGTAATTATTTTGAAAAAAATTTACAACAAAATTATATGCAATAAAATTTATAAAAATAAAATAAATTTACATATAAAAATAATATAACAAAATTAATTTATGTATAATTAATTACAATGCCTTAATAAAAAAAATTGGATGCGGTTTATTAAACAGTCATAACTTTGTCTTAATTCTATTTACATGTTGGATATTTGTCGCAACCAAAAGCTAACTGTTGTAAAAATCCTTCTAAAAATACACATTTACGTAATAAAACGAAATGTTCAACGTTTTCTCAAAAAACGAAATAAGGACTTTTATTTCAAATGAAAATTTTATTAATTTTTAACAAAATTGTAATCAACATTTAAAACCATATGTAAAGAAAATAGTTCTATTTGTTCAATTTTAAATGAGATCTTTCAAAAGACGCAATATATATTTGCCGATGAGTTAATTTAATCTACAAGACATTTTTTGTTAATATATTCAATTCAATTTAATGACTACAATAAAAAACTAAAAACTAAATTTAGAAAAACATTTAAAAAACCACCCTTCTAGCTACTAAACTTTAACTCATACGAAACTAATTTCTAAGTAATCAAATTGGCTATTAATTATGCTCATAGAAACGTACAGAATATTAAAAAAAATCTCTATTAACAACTGTGTCTAAAAACTAATATGTATTATTATTTATTTATAAAAAAAAATTATACCTTGAAAAAAGGAAAACTTTTTAGTTTCTGTGAGTATCGACTTTTTGTATCTTGGCATCAAAATTGTAAACAACTAAATAACCGTTTAACGCCAGATTAATAAGTCAGAATATAAAGAAAGGATTAGAAACTTTTCTTTGTTGGTGCAATTTTTAAATTTCATTTGATAACTTATTTTTTTAAATTTTATTTTTATTTAAAATGTAAGACTGGAGAGAAAAATAAAAAAAAAACTATACAACCTATAATAACATTGATTACAATAACACCTATCATTTTGCACTGCTGATAAGATCAAAGCAACGGTTATCATTTCATGTGAAAGTTTCTGAATATCCCCTGTACTAATAAAAAATATTTTATTGTATAATTATTTTTAAATAATATCACATTACCTACATTAGCTAGAATAGCTATATTAAAAAGGAAAAGTGTGATAATTAAGTCAAAAATAGGGTATTGGATTCTTTTTGAAAATTTTTGTTTTTAGGTCCAAAGAGTTAACTAGTTCATCTAGACCAAAAAACTATATGTATATATGTGAGTATGTAATTACAGTATGTAAGTTTATGTGACGCACTGCTCTTGGCCTTATCTCTAGAGTTAACCAAACCGATTTTTCTTCAAACTGGCTTCAAACATTGATTATATTAATTTTCTTTTCAAAATTCGTCAAGTGGATGGGTGGATATCGAGGAAAACCGATTTCAATTTTCTTCAAAGGAATTTTGAAGAAAACTTTAAAGCAAATTTGTAACGTACAATGCATATATAAATAATCCAAAAGATTTTTTTTTTTTTTTTAAATCAAGCACACCTCTTAAAATGAAATACATGTTTTCTATTCTTTTGCTGTATCTTCCTTCGGTTTAAATATTTTCTAAAAATTTTTTTGAAATTTTATACTAAATCTATAGAGCTACAAAGAAATGCCTAGAATTTTTTTTAAAATTACAGACCCTGGATACAACATTTAAAAAAAAAATATATATATATATATATATCGCAAAGCAAAAACTGTACAAGATATTATATGACTTGACCGACGTAGCCGGAAAAGTCATGCAATATTTTGCCAGATTTTTTAATTTTTTTTTTCAAGACTATTGTTTTTTTTTTAAGAACTAATCGAAATACTTCAACAGTAATGAAGACCACTCATTAATGAAGATATTATGAACTCACTTTTCGGTGACTGACAAAAAAGTAAATAGGTTGCAAACATTCATCTTTCCTAAAAGTAAGAATTTTCTTTCCGTGTTTACTCGTAGAGAGTTAATCGATGTACCGGATCATTTATACCCAAAATCTTTACATCGTACGAAAAAAATAAAACATCAAATATAATTCAAGGAATTAATATAAAAAAATTGTTGAAATAGAAGAAAAAAATGTCATCGAAATGGAAAACTTTTACCACGGATAGATACTATTAATAGATATTTAAATAATATCTAAATTAACAAATAAATTCCTCTGAAGAAATACCTTACGGTGATTCCGAAGGCTAAACACATAAAGAAGAAATAAAGAAAAATAAAGAAGAAATTAACGAATAAATTTTAATCGAACGGAGATTTTAAAAACTAATAAAAAACAGATATTTTCTTACAAACAAAATGACCTAGAAACGTCAATGTAATTAATCAGTTGCATTATGTTACTATCAGTAATGAATGACCTTGACAAAAACAATTTCTTTCATAAATGAACAATATACACAAGTACCTCCCACATACCCACTATAAGTATACATTTCTTCCTTTAAGTCTCCAATGCTATTTTATTTAAAAATAAAATTAATAATAATACTAATGCTTCATTATAGCCCACGTATTCCTTCTTTTTAAAATGAATCAACTAAATTACATTCCACTGGCAAGTTATTTAAAAATAACACCGACGATTAGCGTAATGAAAATCAGTATTTAAAATTTTATATCGTTCTTTATAGATTTTTTATCGAGAAGAGCTTCAAAATTAGAGGACGGTTCGTGGGTGGGAGACAACAAACGGCCTCCAAATGTCGGGATTAGCTCCAAATAAGATTTTCAAAAATAAACAATTTAGGACCGAGGTTAGTATCAAGTTATAGATGTTTTGTTTAACCATAAATATGCTGCTGTATCATGACAAATAAATAAAAAAAAAAAAAAACACTGCTGACAGTACTGTAGGTGCTTAAAATCCTTGATGAAGCCAAATAACGCAAACAGCGAAACAACTCTAGTATTTGAAAGAAAGGTATATTTACAGTTTTGAAAAGTTATTTAAAGCTAAATGCACTATTGATAATTTATATGGTCTTATCAACCAAAGCTTTTAAATTAATAAGTTTTAATTATTGAAAGGTAGAGTAATCAACAACTACACGTATATTTTCAAAGTAAAATAACTCCTTTTCTTAACCCGGAAATTATTTTAAAACTTTTAAACTTATTATAACAGATACAGCTATCAATTATCAGCTTATACTTTAAAATTAAGATTACATCTGTATGTGTAAATATACCGATAAATGTGTAATCCTGAACAGACTCAGGTTGACCATACCTAAGACGTATGGTTAATTGAACACAACCATCAAAAGAATACCTGTATACACGATCTAGTATCCAAATCGCCATAAAAGCAATTATTACGATTTGAACCTTAGAACTCTAGACTTCGAAATCAGAGTACGTTTGCTACACAAACTATTTGAAGGTATTTTTCATTATTTTCATCGACAACACTGTTTACAGTTTAAATAATAATGATTTACAATTGATGTGATTTTGTTATTTAAAATATTTTCATGTGAAAATTGAAGAATATTTTCTGGAAAATTTTGGGTAAAAAAACAATTACATGTTCCCATTTCAGAGAACGTTAGCGCATACTCTTTAACAATCTCTTCAAGTCGTTCTTATACATTACGTTTCTTATTTTAATGAAAACGAAGTATATAAGTAATTTGATTTCACGCTTAATAGCAAATTTCATTGAGTTCTTGATTTTATTTTATAACGATAGATTTCCTCATGCCATTGCGTTTCTTTTAAACGCCATTTCTTTTAAATATTCAGAATTTTTTTCAAGTCAATTCAACTTTTAAATCCAAAACAAAAAAATTTAAAAGTGAATAACTTCCTAGTCGATCTGCCATTTCGGATGTAATTTATTTATTAACCAGATTTTACCTTTCATTTTTTTCTGTTCACTTTTTTTTATATATTTTGCCTGCAAATTGTCTCTTTAAGCTACTAAAAGTTGTAATAAAACTAAAGGTTTTAATACAGTATTCGCATTGTACTAAAGTAGTCGCTTTTGGAATACTTTTAAAAACCAATATAGTTAGTAAATAAATACTACTTTCGTACATAATACTGAGTATTACAACTTCGTGTAAGACGAGATCAATCTATATAAATATTTATAACTTATGTTTTATATGACAGGAGTTACTATCAACCCCTAATACCCTAATAATCTTTTGAAAACGTCCCCACCTAATAAAGACTCATTCGGAGAAAAATCCAAATTAATAGACCTAGTTAATGGTGGGAGGGACAATATTCTCTATCGCTTAATAAAAATATAGAGTTATTCGCTCTTTGATTAGGTCTCACTGAGAGAAAAAGAATTTAAAAAATTGAAACAACTGGACTGAAATAGCAAAAGGTTGGAAAAATTAATTCATTTTTTAAGGATGGGAATAAATTAAAATTTGTTAAATTCCTTTCGTTATATCTACAAACATTATATTTCAGAGTAAAAAAAAAATACGCCCAAGTAAAAATTTTAAGAGATTGATCCCATTTCGCATTATTACTTACCAAATCTACTATACAATATCAAATTATACACTATACACTAACCAAATTTTTCTTAAAAAATGTATTAATCAATTCCAGAAATACATTAACTACCTTATTAAATTTCATAAATACTGTTTTATAGATGTAGCAGCACAAAGAAAACTCATCTACACTTAAGGGATTGCATCGTTTCACCTAAGCCCGATTCAATTTGATTGCAGCAACCCAATCGCCTACCTCCCTTCGAATGAAATCAGTCGCGCTCTATAATATACCAAATCTTACTGGGCAATGTTAGCTTTAACGCAACTGCCAAATAAATATCACCCTAACTGTTCGATAAATAAGATTTCAGTCTCCGCAAACCCCTCTCTGAAATCAAAAGTTAATCCTTCCAACCTCCTCTTAGAGGATACAGGTCCTCTAGAGGATACGGGTCATTAAAACCTAGAGCATATTAAACCGATTAAATCAGTTAAACCGATTAAATCAGATTAAATCATAAATCCTTTGAGTGAAAGATCAAAAAAAGATCTCCATTTCACTACAAGCATTTCAATGCAAGGACAGTCGCCCTTGCTGCAAGAAACTCCGGTTAGCTTCAAGTCATAGGTACAGCCGCGAGCCACGTGTTCCTCTAATTTAATATCTTGCATAGGACAGGCTTCGGATTAGCCCAAGTATATTCGTAAACAAACAAAACTAGGAGAAATACAAAAATCCTGGGGGGATTCATCATATGATGAGTAGTGATACTTTCCATATTTTACGTATTATAGGTAAGAATTAAAGGTAAAGAATTAAACCAATTTTTATTTTATTAGTAGATCAGTTCAATGAAATTTGTTTTCATGATTATGCTTTCGGGAATCTTTATGATAAAAATAAAATTTTAAGCACTTTTTAAGAATTTCCTTTATTTATTTCGACTTGGCTTAAATACAACCAGAACTGGAAAAAAATTATGGCTGTAAACCGAACTTAATAAAATTATTAGATACTTTCTTTACTTTCAGACAGTTATAGTATATTTTATAATAAATCGCACCAAAAATCATCCTTCTACTGTTTTGGTTTTTTTGACTTAGGGAGAAATGAAGCGTGTAGAAACGAAAAAAGGTAGTATTTACCATACTACTTGTTCACCTGTACCTATAATTAGATTATGCATGAGCTACCAAACGAATGTGTGCTGGATAAAATATTAGGGATTTATTGCACCTTAAATCTTAAGACTTGGCTAGTACCTTCTATATAGAAGGTATTGATGTCATTAAAGTTTATAGTCGATGCCTTAAAGAAGGGAGGAAATAAAGAGAGGTCAGGTATCACATCCAATTTGTCAAGAAATTTGTCAGAAAAAAAAACAGCGAAGCTAACTTTTTTTTTGGGACGATGAATTTCATTTATCATTTGACTGATTTTATGTCTAATCTTTTAATTTGAACATCCTATATCTTTAATCATACAATTTTTATTTATTAATCTTCCATTTGCCCATACAGTTTTCATCTTCTCCATTTCATTCCATTATTAAAGTAACTAACCTTGATAATTGACAAATAAGACCTATCAACCTAAAATTCTTCAAATAAAAATTTTGTATAAGATTCTGTCTTCTCTTCCAAACCTTAAAACTTCTTCGTCTAGAAATTTTTTTTAGATTTTTCAATAACACCACATTTCATGTACCTCTTTTTTTTTTCAAAAAGAACTATTGGTCGTTCAAAATTTTCTATATAGAAATATTTTCGCGCGTTTTTTTCGCCCCTACACTAGTTCCAAAGATATTTGATTGATACTAATAAATTTCTTACATGCATAAAAGATGTCCTTCCTTGAACTAAACTGTTTTTAATATTTTGAACATTAAACATTTTTTATAATTTTATTAACAAAATATTCTTTGAAATCTATTTCACTTTACTTCAATTTCATTATCTGTTTTTTTTTTTACATTTCTTTTCAAATTAAATTTCTTTTTTCCAATTATTGAACTTCTCATTCAGTATTTTTTATAACTAATTATATTTTCAGCACGCGCACGCGCGCACACAGTGAGACATTTCCATAGTATACAGTACCATTAGTGAAACATTATTCTTTGCTCTCCAGTTTTTCTTTTTTATAACCTTTTATCATTTATTTTATGCAATAATGTAATAAAAATGACACATATGTATCTTTCTATCTTTCCGTACTGGAATCTTTCTTTCTTGATATTCTGCTTAATTTCCTGATTAACGTATATTTCTATCTAATATTTCTAGAAATTTTAAACATTTTATTCTGCACAATATTTACGAGTGCTTTCTCACGATTTAGAAATGTTGTATAGCAACTTTACTTTCTTCCTTCTTCCAGTGTTCTAATATTAATCTGATAATTATAATCGATTTTTTTTTTACCTAAGCTTTTCTTAAACACAATCATGAATAGTTGAAGAACTATTACAGTTAAATTAATTTATAGTTATTTAACTATAAATTATCTTAATAGCATTTTGTTTTAAAAATTATTATTTTTTTTTTTTTTTAGATTAATATGAATTTAATGATAATGAATTTATAAAAAAATATTTACGTATTTTATTACGTGTACTCCTAATGGAAATTGAATCTATGCTGTTTGAATAAAAAGTTTATTATTACTGACGTGTTACCTAATTATTATTGAATGAATTAATGAATATTATAGTACATAATGAAGAAGAAATTCGATGAATGATCACGTGTAAATTAATTAACTGAAGGCAAGTAATTTGATCGTACACAAAAAATATAATAAAACAACTTTGGTATTGTTAATCGATATTGCAGAAACACGAAATTTAACACGCTTTATTGTAACTATTCTCTTATCACAACAATAAGCTATAATTACTAGGGTATAACCAATGTTTAATATGAAATGTTTTTTAGTGGAATGTTTTTGTTAACATGAAGTAAATATTTTAATCTGGAATATAATACCAGTTTCCGTTCCTATTTTTATCAAATAAATTTTGTTTTCTTTTTTTATCAGAAAAATGTTAACCTTACTTTCAAAAATTGCATATTACAATCCGAACTTTATTAAATTTTATCTCATAATTATTGAGTAAATAAATTAATTCTGTTATGAAATAAAAAAGCTAGCAAAGAGTTGCATAACTTTCCTGGGGAAGAGTATAAACCTCGTAAGATATATTTCATTATCTAAAAATATAATTCTAATTTCTAAATACAATTTTTAGATTCGAAACGTACGGTGATCGTATCTTCCCAACCACTTGATCAATTGTAACCAAAATGTAATGGCAGCAATAAACCATATTCAGAAGATATAATGAAAAATTTCATAAAAATCGATTAATCCAGTTTGAATACATTAAGCAAAATGATAACTGACGGAAAAATCAATAAAAAATTGACTGAAATTGCCCAAATACATAACCAAAGTACCATATTAATATAATGAAGGGAATCATCTAATTGGTAAAAAAGAATGTGATTTTGAGTGCAAAAAAAAAACGGTTTTTGTTCCTATCTCTTCATGGGAGTTTGAATAAGACTAAGTAAATGAAAAGGGTATCTTAGCAGACATCTTATGATGGCATTATGCCAATCATTAAATTGTGATAGTATAATTTAGTGTGTGTAAATGATGACATTAAATAATGTCTCTTTTTCTAAGGTATATTAAATTGTGTAAAAACTTTACGTATCCTTTGGGTACAATTTTAAGAAACGAGACCCATGATATCTCATATCCCCTGCATTTATTTCCTTTAGATCAATTATAATCAAACTTAAAAGGTATCAGCGCCCCATATACAGATCTAACAAATTTCATCCAAATTGAAAAAATAGGTCAACTTTCAAATTTTTCAATTTTAAAATTGAGGTTTTCGTTAGATTGTGATCACGAATCATTAAGATCTGTAACACCGATATACATACTTTTCCTTATAAAATATACTGTGTAGGTGTACAGAATAACTAGGAGAATGTAGCCGAGAAAGTAAAACAAGTAAATTCTATGTTTGTTTTCTCTGATGATCCCAATGGCGCGCGGCGAATCTTAACAGAAAGTAAACATAGTGGTTTCAAAAATTCTAAATGTTAAATAAACCTTTAACATTTATATATAACTTTTATATATATATATATTGTATTTTTATATTTAAAAAAATCTATATATATACACACATACTACCACATACACACTCGCGCGCGCGTACACTATAGGAGAGAATACGCTCAAAATTAGTAAAATATATACTTTTCGATCTACTCGTATTTAAATTTATCTAGCATATGGCTAGTAAAAATTTCAGTATACTAAAATAAAAAACAATTAATATAATTTAAATATGTAAATATTATAAAAATATGCTTCTAAATACGAATAAAAAACCATTTTCGATGACGAAGCGTATTATTCATTAATGAATTTTATTTATAAAATTAAAAAATTATTTTATATATTAAAAATACTGAGCTAAAAACATATTTACATTCGTGTAAGCATTCTACTGAGCGGATCAGGAAGTATTTTTTTTATTTTGCTTGGAATGACTAACATGTACTTCATCAAGTGTCATCGGACCCCAAACTTGAGTCTCCTATCTAAAATCCTCAAAAAAAAACTCAATTATTCCTTAACTAAGGAAGTTTCCGATGTTAGTACTCACAAGAAAATCACTTTAAAGATCTGTCGTTGCTTGATGCCGTATCTCCAGACTATTCCGGGTAGAATAAAAAAAAAGCTTGATCCATCTACTAGAAAATTTGGACAGAATAGAAACAGGTTTTGAGCACAGATTTTACACGTGGTAGGAAAGAAAGAGAAAAATAACACGGTTGGAGCTGAGACTTGTTGTAAATGGAATACGTTTTTAGCCAACTTTTTTAAATATATAATATTTCTTTGTAATAATAATGCTGTATAGCAGCAAGGACTACTGGAAATTTTGTCATGGAGCGGCAAGGGCTATATTAGTTTTTCCTAAATGAAAACTTCTGTCTGAATTTTTTGTGTTCATTTAATGTATTTAAATAATATATACTCATTTTATTTAAATTAACGAATTACTCAATAAGATTATTTAATATTAAATTACTTATTATAAGATTAATAGAATGTTTTCTTTCAGATGCTTTTGGAACCAATTATACCAGCAACCTCTTCAGTTTATATCGGTAATACTCCTAAAAGTCTTTAAAAAAAAAACATTTTAATTAGAATAGTGAATCTAAATATTTTGTACATATCACATTACAAACACGTTACATTTCATACATGTTAGTACATGAAGGTTTTCCTTGAAACCTTCGTATATTAACGTATATGAAAATCAGTTCAGTGGTTCTGGAGTTACACGATTTACAATACATCCCACTAAAAAGTTGTACTTAATTTTTACTCCATAATATAGAAAATTTTAACTAGTTTTATTAATTTTTTTTTTTTAACGTCGATATTGGTGGGTTATGGTTCACTTAATTTCAGTCTTTATTAAAAAAATCGTTCTTTCTTAAAATAAAAACCGATCTAAACAACCAAAATATATATACTGTTAATATTTTTCTATTTTTAAATAAAATGTTGACTATAAGTCTTTTTTAGTTATTATTATTTACAGCTACCATTCACCTAATAACTTTACTCCACCTAGATAATAATAGCCTACCCAAGATAACTCGACAGCCAATCGTCCCTTTAACTTCCTCTAATTATCTAATCAAGGCACACCCTTATGGTGCTATTTACAGACATCACTTTCTTGATATTAGAGCTATTTTAAAACTACTGAGGAGAAACATTTACTATACTTGCTCATTTATATTTAAGCAAGTTTATTTTTAATCTTTGAAATCATCGGTTTAGTTCAATTACAAACGGCTACATCAATCAAGAAGTAGTTCAGATTTTATTCATCAGCCTGGGTACTCGTTCTAATATCTGAGGAAAGGGAAAACTCAATCAAAATTCTGTAAAAATGAAATCATCATCATTAGATTATCTTATGACCTTAGGTAGGTCTTTTGCACTATGTCCGTCTCCATCCTCATCTACTCCCAGCAAAACTTTTAACATTTTCTTAGCTTCCATTTCTTTTTAGATGGTCTATAATTTTTACGCTTTTCTGGCCTCTTTTTTTTGTAACTTCTATGAATCTTCTAGCATTAAATTAATCAATCTTTCTCTTCTCATGATATGTCCCAGCTATTAGTTTAAATTGTTTTAGTAAAACTTTTATTCCTGTCATTAACTCTCCTCACTGCTTCTTTGTTTTTAATTTTGCTTGTTCACTTAGTCTTCTCCAATCTCCCTCTTACCAAATTTCAAACACCTGTAGTCTTTTTCTTATCGGTAATGCTTCACACGCAAAAGTTGACTTCATAACACTCTATAAAGTTGAAGATTTCTTCAACTTTAAAATTCCACCGTAATAATTATTAAATATCTTATTCTAAGTTATTCAATACCTATCTTATTTTTATTTCTTAACATTTTACTATATTCATTTAAGATAGTATTAAATTAATCTGTACAACTTTACTTTTTCAATTCTTATTCTTTGCAAATTTTTGTTGGCTTGCAAACCGTAAACCGTGTCTTCCATCGGTTTATTTCATATCTTTCCGTATTTTGGCATTTTGTTTTTTTTTTTTTTTTTTTTGTCTCACCCGTATGTTGATTTTGTTTTGCTTCATTTCTTAAATAAAAAAAAAATAATAATAATAATACTTATGCCAACATGCATATTAAATAGGGTTGATGAAAGACGTAATGTTTACTCGTCTATCTAGCTCAAACAAATCAGTTTAAGCAGAATTTATTTTCATAATCTTTTATTGATACAGGTACAATTTTCTAATTAATCTTCTATCAATTTATTCTTCAGCTTCTTAATATTTTTATTACTTTATCTCAATCGATAAACCCATTATTTAACGCAATTCCACTTTCTAAATACCATGAAAATGGTCAATTCTGATTCATGAACAAATTTCATGAATAGATTTTTCATCAAAATTATTATCTCTTAACTCCTTTCTCTTCCTGAATCCATATTCTTCTTCTATAACTATTTTTTCTTTATTTTGATTCAGTCTTTTGTTTAGAATTCGCAGAAGAATC
The DNA here is from genome assembly GCA_010016005.3 of Zanna intricata. Classification (NCBI taxonomy): domain Eukaryota; kingdom Metazoa; phylum Arthropoda; class Insecta; order Hemiptera; family Fulgoridae; genus Zanna; species Zanna intricata. The sequence goes on along the minus strand of JAAAKQ030073343.1, from coordinate 3,428 downwards.
TTAGTCGAATATGAAATAGAAGACTAATCCCCTTGTAATCTTAATACTTCACTGTAATGTTTTTTCGGGAAAAAGATATATACGAAAGTTCTTTTAATTTTATATTTTTTCAAACAATAATTTTTAAAATTAGATGGGTTATTATAGTTCAAAATTATTATGTTTTAAGGTAAATCTGATGACAAAGAAAGGAAAAGGCTGTAAATCAAATATGGCATCCAAGATTCAAGAAAGAAGTGTGAGGGTAAAATCAATAAAGGAAGACAAAAGTTATGAAACAAATAATTGATCATTTAGAATCTAAAAGGTATCTTGAGAGTAAAAGTTTTCACGAAAAAAAAAATGGAAAAGCCATTAAACAAATCAACCCCCTCCTTCAAAGACCTCTCCAAAAAAAATGTTAACTCTTGGCTCCCTGAAATTTTTTATAAAATATGTCTTCAATAAGTGAATCTCCAAAAAAGCATTTTTCTCAGTAAAAGTTTGAATGGAGTCCCTGTCCGAAATTAAAAAATGTTTATTAAAAAGTTTTTAAATTTATCTTTCGTTTATCTAGGTTTGATTTTTTTTAATACATCGTCCGCATGGAAATGGCAATAAAATCTAAATCCTATTTATAATATTGAAAATTTATTTAAATTCCAAATTTAAAAATCTTTATTGAAAAATAATCTTTTTAATCTTTCTTTATGCCATTATTATCAATAGAAATACATTTTAATTAATATTATATTTTAATTCCAAAGTCGTGTTTAGAACGTCGTCTATAATAACCTAGCTCCTAATTCTAAATCATTGAATTAGGGATACAGAACTAATTAAGAAAATGGAGATTATCATTAAATACAACATGTTGAGCGGGACCGAACTAAGTAAATTGTAACAAAATAATTATGACTGGTAAAAATCAATGAAATTTTTTATAACTCTAAAGATTATCCAGTTTTACAAATATCGCTATATTATCCTGAATTGAATCAAACTGAAAATATTTGGTCACTGTAAAATATCATATTGCCAAAAAAAAAGCACAAAAAAGATTTAAATGCCGTAGAAAACCTTTTGCCAATAAATTTTACAATATGACTTCTTCACATCGAAATCAATGCTTGAAAACTTAAAATATTATGTAAAAATCTTAGCTGTAACAAAAATACGTAATATATATTTCTTTGACACTATAATTGTAAATATTGATTTACCAGTGAATCAGGTTCCACTGATGATGAACAAATTGTTCACCAATTTACAAGAATTTCACCAAGACTTACAAAAAATTACTTTTCCTGTGAATCCAAAAAGATAATTTTATTTTTTCTATTTTATAATCATTACGCGTATAATGACTTTTCTTTTAAATATAATAATAAGTCAAATAAATTTCAGTTTAAATAATAATTTACATAATAATTTAAATTACAAATAATTTCATTAATTATAATAGTAACTCTATTAATAATAGCTAACAGGTAAACGGATAGTAGATCCGTTTTACTATTCACAACATACCATTTACATCGTAAATCATTTTGTTTCGGATAATAATTCGAACTAATAATTTGTATTATTGTCAAATTAATCTCTCTGTCTGGCAACACTTATGGATAAGTCTCTATTCTCCCGTTAACTACTGGCATTCTGTAACAATAGGTCTGTACACTTTTTCTATGTTAATATTTAATACATCGATTGAAATTAAATCTTTTTTTTTTTTTTTAAATTATGGAAGTGTAGTTGTGTTTTAAATACAATATTATGTACTTGGGCTTATACATTAAATCAAAAAGGTTTTTAAAACATAAAAATGTGCGACCAAATTATTAATCAGGACTTATATTTATAAGTAATAAAGACCAATATATTTATAGAATTAAAAAGGCCGCCAAATTTTAATTCTTATATACACCGTACGATTGAGCTAAAAGATTAGAAAAAATAAAATCACTTATATAAAATATTATGAATTGATTTCACAACTTTAGGCTAAACACCAAATTAAAATTAATTAAGAAATATAGTTTTTTATAATATAAAAAATGTCAAGCCTTACTTTGATTTGAAATTATTCTGATGAAAGGCAAATACAGTCATATTTGATGATAATAACATCAATAGTAGTAATGAAAACTGTGTAATATGTAACCGAAATAAATTATTACTTTGACTAATAGAAAAAATGTATGGGAAATAAAATAAACCACCCTCAAGTACTTACCATTAAAATGAAGTTATTTATTAAATTTCAATTTTATAGGAAAAGATAAGCTGTCATTTGTATATAGAAATATACCACTGACTTGTAGGTAATTTAAATAAATAATGTGTCAAAAGAAAAAAGCCAAAACCAAAATTTTTAATTTTAATGCTAAGAAGAATGAAACTGTAATTATTTAATATTTTTCCTTGGTAAAAATTTATCTTCTATTAATAAGAGTTAAATAACATTCTGAAGAAACTTATTTTATAAAATAGGTATAAAAAATAGAATTTGCTCTTGGCCTGATATTGCGCTGTAACTTTGTAGCACAAATTAGACGGTAAAATATACGCACAGTCATTTACATACGTTCGTTGAAGAAATGTTATTTGTTACTGGCATCTTCTCCTTTTTGGCGTAGTTATCCAAATTGCATGCGTAATAGTTAATTGGGCTTAGGAATTTAAATGCGATTTGTTTTTTTAATGAAATTTTTCAATCACAATTATTTGGCATTGCTTATAAGATTTAGAACAGTTTTTATTAACTTATCACAATTATTTGGCATTGCTTATAAAATGTAGAATAGTATTTATTATTATTAGCTTATAGATCGTAAAGTTAACAGTTTAAATCGCTCTTTTCTTTAAGAGAAATATTTTATTGCATGAAGTGATATGTATTTATATTACTTACAAGTTATTATTAATCATTTATCTATACAGCTGTAATCTATTATAAAATAATTTTTCTTCCATTTTTAACATAAATTGCTGGATGATTTTTAACTTCACCTTAATGAAAAATTAGGCGTTTTCTTATATATTATAGATTCTTATATGTTATATATTATAATTGTAGAGAACATATTAAGTAAAGTTTTCTCTAAGTAGCAGTTCCTTCAATAAAGGCTAAAATAAGAAAAGAAGATTTTCAAAAAACTTTTCTGAATTTTTGGTCCAGGGTTTATAACCCACCGAGCTGGTCTAGTGGTTAACGCGACATCGAAATTCAGCTGATTTCGAAGTCAAGAGTTCTAAGATTCAAATCCTAGTAAAGGTACTAGGATTTAAGCCTTAGCCTAGTAAATTATCCTTTAACCTAGTAAAGGTACTAGGATTTAGGTATAAAAGGTATTTTTATTCGGATTTGAGTACTAGATCGTGGGTATCGGTGTTCTTTGGTGGTTGGGTTTCAATTAACCACACTTCTCAGGAGTGGTCGACCTGAG
>JAAAKQ030073321.1:0-15351 GCA_010016005.3 Zanna intricata | reverse complement strand
TGTTCACCAAGTCATCACTGACAAGAGATGGTCTACCGCTCCTGTCCTCATCGTGAACATTTGTTCTTTCATTTTTTAAAAATTGTACCCATTGATGGACTACACCTTCACTAACAATGGAAATTTTATTACACTATGCATTTCATATTTTGGCATATGCATTTCATATGGATTTTCTGTTGCTGTACTCATGTTTTTAGGTTATAACTTGAGAACGTGCGATCGAACGATACTCTGCCTTGCACAGTTAGAAGCGTACTGAGCCACTGCACACACTGTGTCAGAATGGCAGTGCTACCCCAACTACTTCTCCCACTACGCGTCAACAGCGGTTACTTTGTGGACGACCCTCGTAATTATGTAAATATCATTTATTGTGATTTGGTTACAACACTGTAGTACTTTGTTAATGCAATATTTATAGGTCCACATAACTAGTAAATATAAATTTATGCTTGTTTATTCATATTGTATGTCCCCTATTATATGATTCAGTATATCCCATACAAGTACAAAGGTTTTTTTTTAATCTTCTTTTATTTTAATCTCACCAATTAAAACACATGGACATAATATTTTAAGTAAATTTAATACTCCAATCAAATCAGTTAGTAAATAAAATCAATAATAAATAAAAGGTGACAGAAACTTCAATTTTTCCCTTTATTGTAATTCATTCTTTCACATTAGAAAATTAAAATTACAATAATACTATTTTATGGTTTCAAACAAGCCAAACTTGGTCCTAAGAATTCTTAAAAAAACACAAGAAATATAACTGGATTTTTTTTTAAGTCGTGGAAAAATCTGTTTAAAATATGTCTGGTTCATCTTTTGTTCAGTAGTTTATTCAAAAACCATCTTTAAATTTTTCAAAAAATTGTAGCATACATAAATTTCTGTTTTTATATCAGGCTAATCTTTGCCGCTTTATTTTTTTTATTTCATAGCTTTCTACATACTCAATGCAAAGTATTACCATGATCTAAAATGGTTTTCAATTTCTTCCAAGTGCAAACTACTAGTTGACAAGTAAATCTCATAAAATGAACAAAAATTTTGTGTTGAAATATTAGTTCAAACAATCTTGTATTTTCTGTTTGTTTTTATGAGGATAAAAAATATGTTAATTAATTAATCATACTTACTCCATTTAGAAACAGCATTTCCACCTTTTGTAATAATATATAGAAACACTCCATTTACTTTTTTAACTTTTTCTACATTTTCTTTAACTTGCTCTTGCATTGCTTTAAATACAGAATTACTTTTTAATGACTCTGCAGAGGTTAGATGTTGTACTGGATTACCAGAAGCGATAACTTTATGTAAATCAATATATGCTCCTATAAAAAAAAAAAAAAAAATTAAAAATGGTAAATAAATGTTCTAGTAACATGCAAACATTCTATAATGGATTAAATAATTCACCTCCTACATAGGAACTAGTTTAATGCAGAATTAGATGCACATTTTACTGTACTATAATATAATGTACAATACTGAATGAATACAAACCAGCAATATATAAACCAATAATAATTTTTTTAATGAAAATATCATAGTGCATTTTTTATTTACTTATTAATTTAGCCAAGTAATTATCAAATTACATAATTAGCTAAATGTACTAATAATTGCCTAAATAATAATAATCTGAGGAACTACTGGTTCTACAGTCACTTTAACAAGTTTGAAATATAACGTAATGATAAAAAATGTTAATTATTAAGTTAGTAAATCCAAGATGGATTAAATAGAGATCACCCAACTAATTAAGGAGATCAATTATATCTTAGTTCGCTTATAATATCTCAAGCTGGGTCACACAATTCATGGAGAAATTATCAGACATGGATTCCCATTTAATAATATAAAAAAAATTTTATACAAAGAATAAACTAATTATTAATTTTAAAATAAATATTTTTTATTTTGTCCTCAAGAATCGCCTTTTCTACCAATCAAGTAAATTGGGCAGTTGTAGGAATACATTTTAATTTTACCTTTTGATTCATTTATATCTAATATCATGTCGCCACAGAAAGGTATGCTACACTATAAAAAAAAAAAAAAAAAAAATATATATATATGAAATAAATTAAGTATTAATAAATATAAAAAAAATTAGTAATATTTTAAGAAAATATTACCCAAAAGTTTTGTAACATAATTTAATTACACCATCCAACCAATTGGCAATCAGGATGAAATGGAGTATATATATTTTTTTCATTACTTTTGTCCTAAGACAATTCTATAAAACTGTAACTGTAAAAAATGTATATTAGACATAATAAGGGCAACAAATATTTTTTCAAATACTTTAGAAAACACGGAAATAGTGAAATTGGCATATAGTTTTGTAAATTAAGTGTTGAATCTTTATTAAGGAGAATAACACGGGAAGTAATTACAGCAGCTGGGAAATACTTTGTTGTTGAAATTTTATTAGTCAAATTTGTAAATCGTACAATAATAGGGTTTAAAACTTCTTTTAAAGTAATGGTAGAAATTTCATAAATAAGTTTTAAATTATTACTCTTTAAAATAGAGTTTTAACTGTTTAAAATATAATACAGATTTAAACATCTGGGTGTCAACCGAAAATAAAAATACAGAAAATTTATCAACAAAACCATTCAAGAAAACCAGCTTTATTTAAAATGAATCATCAATATTACCATTATTTTTAGTCCTTTTGTATGGTAAAGCAACCTAACATGTTTCATTTCCAAATTTGCTTTTACTTTTGATAGTTGTCCTCACTGTTTTAGATTTATTGCTTGAACTAGATATTAAATTATCATAATAAAGTAATTTAACATTACAAATAATTTTAATTTAATATGTGAAAGTTTATTGATGATAATAACCAACTGATGGGTTGGCAGTTCAACAATTCCCAGACAATTTGATGGGTTCAAATTTTTAGAAGTTATCTATGGATAGCAAATTCTTCATTCTACAAATTTCATATTGCAACTGTCAGACAATGTCAATTTCATTGTAAATATTTTTTTTTAAATACATTGGCAATTTCTGAAAAAATTTTGGAAGTTATTAGCATACAGTTATTTTATAATCATTTTATTGTTAACCATGCATTTTTCTTTTTATGTTTAAACTGGTTTTTTTTCTTTAAATGGAAGCAAGAAACAAAAAAATTATTAAATTTTTCATCAAAGCTAATTTAATTTTGTAATTAATTTCCTAATTTGTTAGTGAAAAAGACTCAAAATTTATAATTGTATCTTTTTTTATCACCCTTTTATAAGAATAAACGTAGTCACAGTTCCCTTGTATGTACATTAATAAATGACCCTGTTGCAGTTTGATAATTGTGATCTCAAAGACCATAACCTATACAAGAGGATAAAAAACATCATTTTTAGGTAAATTTGTAAAAATATTATCCATAAGGCCATTGTAATTCTAGTTGGCTGGGAGATTAAAATATTTAGTCATGTTAAGTCAAACTGAGTTACTATACTAAACTAGAATTGTCTAGAAAGTTAACATTAAAATCATCTTACATTTTACAATTGTATTTATGTAAGGCCATATGTAAGTCCTTTTTAAAGGACTAGAAGAGTCCTCTACACAAATTATAATTATTATTCTGCTAATTATTCTAGTAATTATTACTTAGTATAAATGATTAATTATTATTAATGTAATAATATGAATTAATATTAATTTCTTGCTAATATTAATTATTATTCTATAATTATAAGTCAAATTATTATTATTACTATTTTGAATATAAATCTTTTAGTCTAAAATTAATATTGATGGTAATAAATTACCATTTTAGATTAGGAAACTGAATTGCACAGCATTCAAAATTAACCTCTTTTGCTAAAATACAGTAACTTTCAACTTTATTAAAAGGGGTTATCGTTGACAAAAATTTGACTACCCCACTTTTATGTGCAGTAATATAAAAAAGCTTCATATGTAAGGTTCATAAAAGATTTCATGTTGGTTTCTAAAAAATTAAGCAAAATCTGCTGTAAGTATAAATAACATTAATATTTGATAGAGTGTACCAATTTGGCAACCCCCCAACTATCTAAGCAAGACGTTTTATCTTCATTCAGCAATAAATATGTATTTAAAAAATCTTCAACAGCAAATATTATGAACTTCAATAAACAAATAAATTGTCAGAAAATATTGTTCAAAATTGTGATGTAGAATTACATTTCCACATCCATAAATACAAAAAATTGCAGCCACCCAACTATTAGAAGCTCTTCCTGCCCAAATACAGAAGGAAAGAAGAATTCATGAAATCACCTTAGTAAGGTAGAGGTACCTTTGATACCTCTACCTTATGGTAGAGTCAGTCACAAATAAAACAAATTACCTAAGATTGTTTCCTAACTTGTTGTTGACTTATTCAATCACAGATTATTTCACTATCACAGTTACATACCATTCATCAATTTAAAATAAATAAATCACACCGCAAATCAAAAAACATAAATGATTCACTATTGAACAACCCTCTATGAAATATGTCATTAAGAAAAAATAAATAATAACCTGATAACACAACATTTCCATTTTCAACAACAGATGTTTGGAAATGGATTCTGTTGCCCTGTTGCCACATGTCTGTTTTAAGTGTTTCTCCAGGTATAACTGGCTTTGTAAACCTAACCTGGAACAAAACAAAAAGAAACGCATTTTAATATATGAAGGTTTATTGATCACAATAACCAACTGATGGTTCTTTTAGAATTTATCCATGGATAGCAAATTCTTCATTCTGCAAATTTCAATATTGCAACTGCCAGACAATGTCAAATTCGTTGTAAATATTTTTTTTAATAGAGTGTACAGCTTGCATTTCTATCTACCATACACGTCAAATTGAAACAAACAATATGCATAATATATATGGTATAATATCTATACCTTCATAGGTAGATATTTGCTACCTTCAGAGTAGCAAGTAGTTTTAAAAATATATTTTAAAAACTAGAAAGAATGATAAAGCATAAAATAATATTTAAAAAGTATTCAAGATTTTATAGAAATTAAGTTTTTATTTTTTTATTTTTACAAATAATACATTAAATCAAGAAAATAGAAAAACTGTTTCCAACCAACAGAGGTATTTAGTTATCTACAGTGTTATATAGTATTCTATATTTTGAATGTGGTACAGTTAAGTCTGAATAAAGCTCAGGACAGAATATCAAGATTTCATCTAAAACAAGGCTTTAATGCCTTAATAGACAATAGGCAAATAAATAAATTAATACTTTTACCAAAGTACTATACAACTATAAAAACCAAGTACGCTAAAAACAAGTTCCTGAAATAACAGGAAATATCCTCACAGAAAAAATTTGTAACCAAAAGCATATTTCAGTTGTTTACAATCAACAGCAGATGCCAATTACCAAAAATGAATAGGTATAAAATAAAACAAAATTTTCATTATTAAAAAAAACCTTAAAAAACTACAAAAAGAGTCTAATATGACTATAAAATAAAAACTGAAATCTAAAATAGGAATTCAACCTTGTTATGAACAGTCCAAGTTGACAGCAAAAGATTAACAAATAATATAGATTACAAAACCATCTACAATAAAACTGTACTATACTTTAGAGGAAGATTATGAACAGATCTTCATAAATCTAGTGATTATAGCATGTTTACATACTTACTGTCAGTCAAACAACTTATACTAATTTAACAGACAATGAATATTACATGATATATAGTAGGCTAAAATTCACTGTAAGGGATAGTAACTTTTACTTTTTTTTCTCTTTATTTATCATACTGAGGTCATGTGAAAACATCAACAATGAGAATTTAAAAATGCAAATGAAATCAATAATTATTTTCTCAAGACACACAAAAGGAAACATATTCTCACAGTACACAAGACACGACTGCAAAACATATATATCACTACTGATAGATATATAACTGACTGTAATAAAAATTGCATTTTAAAATTTTACTCTACTTTGTAATATTATTTAAACAATAAATAAAAAGTGAAGTTTAAATAGAAGATACTGAGGACCACTGTGGATTAAAACTGTGGAACTCCATAATCAACATTATTAAATGAAAAAATAAGATCATCAATTTTAACACTGGAACTACATAAATTGTATTCGTCCAGTTCAGTTATATATATATATATATATATATATATATATACATATTACTGTTAATTACAAATTAAAATTTTAAGCTTCCATATTATAAACACCAAACTGATTCCAAATTATAAATTCCATAAACTCATGTGTATATATGTATGTATATATATGTATTAATAAGTATATGGAGTTTATGAAATATATATATGCCATCATATATATATATATATATATTGATGGCAATTATCCAACATTTGTTTTGCAAATAATTGTTTAGGTCAATAATTATTAATTTGTTTTATGTTGACAGAAGTGACAGCAGTTCATATTATTATCTTCTCTTTCCAAGAGTGCTGTTTGTTCCAGGATGGCTGACAAAGGAAGACTGACTGTTGAACAACACGTAAAAATGTATTGTTTTTTAATGAAACTAAAAGTGTGATGCTTATACAAAGATGGTTTCATGCACATTTTCAAACCTGGTGGTCTAAAAAAAATTTAATATTGGTGGAAGACTTTACAAAAAAATTTAATAATGATGATTCAGTATTTGAGAGTTAAGCACGAATGGCCTGCCAATGTTCATTCTCCACAGAATGTTGAAGTTGTCAGAGCAATGTTGCTGAGGAGCCTGAGCAAATCAACAAGAAAAGTAGCAGCACGAATTGAGATTTCTAGGCAATTTGTGCAGCGAGTATTAAAAACTGATTTGCATTTATATCCATATAAAATAACAGTGTTGTCTAAACTAACAGTTCACAACAAACATCAAAGAACAGCATTCACCGAATGAGCTGTGAACCAAGACATATTGTTGAACAATGCTTGGTTTTCAGAAGAGGCACATTTTCACCTAGATGGGATTGTTAATGAACAAAATGAGCATTTTAGGGCTTCCAAAAACCACATGTGCATCACGTGCATCATGCTCCAAGAATGGGCCACCATCTCAAATCATGGGGTAATAGGGCCATTATTTTTTGAACAGATAATGATGTTATCTAAACATGCTATGGAATAATTTTGATTCAGTTAGAAAATGAGTGGCTGAAGCAAGATGGAGCCACCACATACAGTTAATGTTTTAGACTTTCTGCATGAAACTTTTAACACAAATGTCATTTCAAACCAATTTCCTAATCATTTCGCATGTGGACAGAACTGGCCCCCCAAACAGTCTTGATCTGAACACATGTAATTATTTTGTTTGAGGATTTCTTAAGGAAAGACATCCTCGCACAGTGACAGAACTGCAAGTGCTGATCATTGAGGTGTACAATGAGATAACTATGGATATGTGTCATCAAATTATTAACAATATAGGGGTTCATGTTGAAGAAGTTACTGGAGATAATGGTGGTCATATTGAACATGTTATAAACAGAACATAATCTCCAGGTATATAATGAACATGTTATATTTTACTTTTCTGTACTGTGATTCAAATAAATATATTTTTTTTAAAACTAAATGTTTTTGGCAGCCTTTATTTATATAAACATATTAACACATTTGTGTTAAGTTTGATTTTCTGTTTTATTATTTATTTTTTATTGTTATTGCCTCTGCCTGTTAAAAGCTTTTCGTTGGGTACCTGACTTAGTGTTATGGAATGCTACACACCCTTTTCGCAACTATTGTAGCTGGTTGTGATTTTCTATTTACTTTCTCACGACCCGTCCTCACTCTGTTCCCACGCTTGCAATTTATTGCACATGTTGGTGCGAGCTCTCCTTTTTTTTCTTTCCCATCGTTTTATCTTTAGTCCGGCTTTTACCAATGCAGCGAACAACAAGCTCTCCGACTCATGGCTTCACCAGTGTTTTTGTCCTTCACACTCTAATAATCTCAATGACTGCAATAATTCTCCTCAATCTGGAATTAAATTCCATGCTGTTCGGGACCAGCCCGGCTCCGCTGCTAGTGACTTTATTTTCGGCAACTATATCGGTCATTGTATCGTTATCAGTTTTAATTTTTATTGAAACATTTATCTTCAATTTTATTCGCGGCATTACACAAAACTTTTCAGCAGCTTTAACTTTTTCTTTGTTCTTTCGTCAATCATCCCTTATTTAATTTCAATCTATTGGATCTTGATTGTTGCGGTTCTTCAGCGTATCTTTTCATTGTAGTCCTGGATATATGGATGTGTCTCTATATATATTCACTCTCTACACCTCGTCCTCAAGCATCATCGATTTTCGCCGGCCTCCATGGCTGAGTGTTAGGGTCCTGGGTTCGAATCCCGGTCAGGCATGGCATTTTTCACACACGGCACAATTCACTCATCTCATCCTCTGAAGATATAACTTAACGGTGGTTCCGGAGGTTAAACAAAAAAAAAAAAAATCATCGATTTTCCTTATTATGTGGCAGTATTGTACAGTAAGTTTTTTATTGTTTAATGAAAATAATTAAAAATTACATTTGAAATAGTGTTACATATTTAGTAACTGTAAATTTATGTTTTATATTGTTAATATAAACTTTTTAATCGATTACATTTAATTGTTACTGTATAGCATGTGTATTAATATTTCTATCTTGTGAATTAGAAACAGATTAAAACAATTTTTCTTTTGACTATACTTTAAATTTATTATTAATTATCAGTAATAATAATTAACTATTGACAATATATTTAGCAATACTGTAATATTTATTTTTTTTATATCTTTACATTTATATTTTATATCAAATCTCTATTTATGTGCCATTAAGTGGTGTCATTATTCTCTTGTTTTTTAAATTCTGGCCATTTAATTTTTTTATTTAAAGACTTGTTTTCTAATAAATTATCTTGGACTATATGACTGAACATTTACAGAATTTTCAGAAATTATTTAAAAGGTTTATTATTATGTTCATCTATTATTATTGTTATTATTTTATGGTGTTGTGTATCTATCATTTTATAGATTATTTTATAATCAAAACATAACTGTAATTATTCATTTTAAATAATATTTAGCAAACATTTTAATATTATCCATTACTAATGTAACTGATTTGAATTTCAAATGTAAATTAATTGTTGTCATGTTAATTTATTATAATAGTCTTTTCTACCAGAGCTTTTATGTATCAGACTCACTCAACTGATTCTGATATTGATAAGAATTAACTTTGGTTTAATTCCTAGCTAAGGATTTAGTGTTTTTTCATACTTCACTAAACCTCTCCCACAAAAAATGTCCATGTAATTGTCCTGCAAGTTGAGAATTCTTAATAATTTCTATCAACTGTGCAACATCTAAATATCATTCGAAGCTTATAGTGCCACCAAAAAATATGCAAAATTAAATAGATGATGAGATTTGACAAAAAATAAAGTGTTCTGAATATATTTTCTTGAAAATTTCTTTTATTTTTTTAAAAAGTAATTTGTAGAAAATACTACAATTTTAAAAAAAAGAGAATAATTATTTTGGTACATGCATTGACAACCTTCATGCTTAAAAAAAAGTTAGATGGCAACAGACCACTTACATTAGAGGAACTATTTCTCTAACCCAATAAAGTTCCTATCCAATAAATAATGGCTCCATAACTCTTCTCTGAAGAGTGCAGCTGCATGTCCACAATAACGATGAATTCAGACTTAGGTATAATGGAAAAAGATCAAGATGATTATTACATAGAGAATGTAAATAAATTAATAACAATTATCAACAACAAAAATCTAATTTTAATATCAATACATACAATAAAATGATAATTAGAGTCGACCCTGTGCATGCAGGTTTCCACTGTGCAATTGAAAAAATATTACACAGATTTTAATAAAACTTTGCAGGTTTATATCTTGCAATATCTCCAATTAGAATTATTATGATATTCCTAGTGGGGATTAAGACATTATAATGTAAAAAATTATCATTAATTTTTTTCTTTAATGAATAACTGTAAAATATTTAACATTTCAAATATTTTATTATTTAATTAGTTTAAATAAGCGCATTTAGCAAACTTTTATGGGTTTTGATTGTTTATTTTGGCTGTAAGGCAATCAGATTCATATCACATAGCAGCACTTAAAAGATTCTGGTTCACAAGCAAATTTTTGTACATTTAGTTCTGCCTGCAAATTAGGTCTTAAACTTACTACTAAAAATATTCTACCCATTTCAGGCTATGTAATACCCATTCTCAGGATAAATATAGTAAATTTTATGTAGGAATGACAAACAGATGGTTTATCAACATTTCCAGGAATATTTACTAATATTTAAGTACAATAAACAAAGATATGATTTTGTACATCATATTACGGAAAATATTACAAAATAATCTTATAAATAATTTTTTTTTTATAATAAATTTTAAACAATTACAAGTAAAATTATTTTAAATAAATACAAAAAATAATTAATCTTAAAATAACCTAAATAAAATAATGTAAAATAACCTAATCTTAAAATAACAAAAATGTAATACTTCAGTTTACTAACTTTAATGGCTTTGAAGTTTGTAGGATCATTTCCTCCATATTGTAACAAGACATGTCTAGCAGAAAATCCCAAAAAACAAAGACCATGTAATATTGGCACAGAAAAACCACCAAGAATTGAAAACTGAGGATCAATGTGAAGAGGATTTAAATCTCCTGAGAGCCTATATAGTGCAGCCTGTCAACATCAACACAGAATAGACTGCAGAATAGTTTTTTTTCATAATAAAAATACACACTTCCCATGTAACCATTTAATAAAAAAAAAAAACTGAGTAATTCATGAACTACCTTGAACACAGCTCTAACAAAACCAAATATCTTTCTAATTTTCATGTAAATTATGTTTATATTACATTAGGTATAAACAAAAAATTCAAAAATATGCAACTCCTAAATTTGTTGATTAATAAAGCATGTACTCACAAGATATATAAGCTATAAATCATGAGTAAAATTTTAAACAATAAAATTAATTTATTATCTTATTCTGCTGTATTTGTTACTTTAAACATTTTTGTACAATAATTCATCGTTATAAAATATTCATCGAAATGTGTTATCACCTTAATCAAAGTTTTTCACTCCACTACATGTAATTGTCTTAGCACTTTCAAAAATGTTTAATGAACTGCACTTTCTTCAATTCAATGATTAGTATTCACGATATTCGTTCATACTTACTTACTTACTGTTTCCACTCATTGGCAGATTAAATTCATATCTTGTCTTTTAAAAATTTAACAAAAGCTATTATTTTCTAAAACATTTTCTCAGGTAAAATCTGTAGGAATTAAATTGTTTTTAAATTAATATTAAAGGGCCAATTGATCAAATCATAAAGCAGTTGCAGCATTGATGTTGTTATTCTTTTAGATATAACTAGATCAGTTCTGCCTTCATCAAGAATTTTTTATTTGTTTTTTTCTTCACTTTGAGCCAGAAAACTGATTAAACAATAAAAGATTTTAGTAGTTTGTTATCTGTCCGATTATTAGTTTCTTGTTCTTGTTCCTATCATCTTTTACTGTTCTCTGATGGGTTGTTTGGTATATTCTTGTTGCTTTTTATGTGTTTGTTAGTTTTGTTGAATTATGAATTTTATTTGTCTTGTAACTGCCATTTTAATCACAATCTGCATTTTTGTGATTATAAAACTTTGAGTATTCATGAGAGATGGCTTCATAAGAAATCAGTGTGTCTCTGTGAAAGATATCTCCAAATTGGGACTTTGAAATTTACTTGTTTGTTTATAGTTTTGGTTGTATTTTATCATATTAACAGTGGCATTGGGGAAGGGTAAAGCTATCAGAAATAATTATATGCAAAAAGTTTGTTATCAGCAGTGGATTTTGTACATTCAAGTATTTCTATCAAGTACAGAGTATACTGAAAGGACAGCCAATTAGTATTTCATCCTGAACCCTTAGGGGGAAGACACCAACCTCGGGATGATTCCAGACGCTACATCACCCCTCCATTCCTAGCCCTGATGGATTTTATCAGACCATCAAGACTGATCAGAATTCAGTCATCAGCTAGGTCTCTGTTAGGATGCCACCAATATTTTGGAATTCTAAATCAAAAATCAATAATGGAACCAAAATTTAATTGAAAATAAATAAATCTTTAGTGGTGCACTCTCAGAAGCCAAGGAAAATGTTTGTTCCAACTTTCACACACAGCTCCATCATATAGTAAAACAAATAACTAAACCTCCGGTCTGATCTGCTCTCGAAAGAGTGGTCAATGTCTGTTTACACTTCCACAAACACAGAGTAGTAAAAATAAAAAGAAATACTAAATCTAACCAAGGCTTGAATATCAAACATGCCTTTAGGCATGGCCTTAGGTCAAATAATGTGTTCAGCACATTATGTTGTTAAAGTGTTCAGCAGGGACGCTCTTCTTGCACAGATGGGCAAGTTTTTAATCTTCTTATTATCGGGCTCCAGGTGTTCACTTGAAGCTTCAACGAGTTCCCATTAGAGGACCTGCCAGAGAGTTTTTCTTTTGCGCTAGTTGAAGCCACAGATCATTCCATTCCCTTAGGTACAGATTGAAGTTTTTTTTTTTTTTGTTGGTTAAAAACTTCTCCACATTATCATCATCCGGAATAAAATTATTGATATCAAATAAAATAAAAAAAAATTAAAAACCAACTTACAACTAATATCACAAATAAAAATAAATTTTTAAAACTAAGACTAATTAACATTTAAAAATAGTAAAAAAAGTTAAAACTAATATCACAGGCAAAGTACTAAAACACAGTCAACTTAAAACTAATATCAAAATTTCATTAAAAATCTGTAAGGGGTGTAAAAGGCCCATTAACAGATTACAAAAGAACTATAAATGAGAAACAAAAAGAAAAAATAAAAATAAAATATAAAGTAGTGTAAAAATCCATAACGGGTGTAAAAGGCCCCTTAATGGATAACCAAAAAAAAAATCTTAATTTTATTAAAAATATTTATATGTCGCAGGAAACTGAGAACCATATCTATCACTATATCGTCGTTACTTAGAATATGGCGAATATTGTCAGGGAATTTAAATTTGCGATGTAACGCCGCGTAACATATGCAATCAGTCATGATATGACACACAGTTAGTCGGCAGTTACATCTAATACAGTGTGGTGCATGGTCTCCAGACATAAGGTACCCATGGGTAGCCCTTGTATGCCTTATCCGCTATCGACAGAGGATGACTTCCTCACGACAAATTTTTCTGCATGAGGAAACCCATGGCAACACAGAATCTTTAATATATCGCAGTTTGTTGACAACTGTAGCCGTCCACACTTCTTGCCACCTTGCGCGAAGTGCAAGTTTTATATGGTTTATAAAACCATATAAGTCGCATGAAGTAATAGTAGTAGTTATAGTCGCATGTAGTAACACAGTTATTGAAAAGGGGTTGATTACATGCGTCCTTACCTGCGGAATCTGCACGTTCATTTCCTGGAATCACTACATGGCTTGGGATCCAGCAGAAACTCACTTGTGTGTTGCGATGGTTCAACTCAGCGATTGTGTTACAGATTTCTATGATGCTAGGGTGTTTTGAATAAAAGTTTTCTAGGGCTTGGAAAGCACTGTACGAGTCGCTACAAATAAGGATATTTCGATAGATAGGGTTAATGATGAAGGAGAGTTGCCAGTCGGTGGACTCAGAACTTGACTGCGATGAGGTGGACTGTGGGCCAGCTAAAGAGAGCTGCAGAATGTAAGGGTGATCCTGATCAGAGTGCAGCTCTGCTTGCGGACTATCGGTGGACAAGGACCAAGTATTTTCATAAGGTTAGGTCTTCTAAGTGTGATTCCTGGCATTCTTTTACACAAGAGTTGGGAAATAAAGACCCATACTGCACCACTTATTTTTATACTACCCATATTAGTGAGATGTAAGCGAGATAGACTCTGCTCATCACTAAATTCCTCTATCAGTATCGATCTGTCTCTTAATTTCTTGATGTTTTTTGGGGAACACTTGAACCTACTACTACTATCGATCAGGAAAGGTGAGACCTTATGAAAGGAGTCATCTTCCTGATTATTTTGGAGAACTACAAATCTATTATTTTTATATATAGACAGGATGTATCACCATTTAATTAAATTATTATAATTAATTTCTTTTTCTTAATTTGCCCTTAAATCAATTAATTTTTTATTTTCATATCCCTTAACAGATTTTTAAAAATTCATACAAACATTCTCATTGGGTAGAGTGTCATCACCAAGTTTGTTATACATAGCTGTTTCTCAGATATGCAAATGATTTAATAAAACTACACTACACCAATACATTTCCTGTTAAATGGTTTAATTTATATAATAATAATATTTGGGTTGTGTACCCCTTCAACAACCAAAATATATATGGCCATTATTGTAAGCCACTGAACAAGCAAAATCTTTATGAATGGTTTTTTTAGATTTTCTTGTTTATAGTCTAGTTTTAATAGAGGTGACATAAGAGTAGTCTACACAGTAGTCTACTAGTACAGAAGTGTAGTAGTCTAAGGGGCTACAGAAAAAAAAAATGTATATTTCAAAAGTAATACATAAAATATAATGGGCGAGTCACCAGGAAAGGTAAATAATTTGCGAACCGATTCTAGAGCTTAATATAAGGAAAAATGTTTATATACCAATGGATATCTGTATACGTTTTGTTACTGAGTTAAAGCTAGCAAAAAATGTTGCCCAGATTCCAGTTCCAGTCTGTAAAGTTAGGTAATACAGAAACTTTTATGGTGTTATAAAAGGAATAAACTTGATGATTTCTTATGTTTTTTTATCTAAAAAATTGAATAAAACAGATTCTGCAACTGTATCTCCTTTAGGTTTCATGAAATCTAGCATAAAACAGAAAAATTTGGTGATAAAAACATATTTTTCTTAAATCTGAAGTACAATAATTTAGTTAAATGAATAATAAATGGATAAATTTTATTATCAAAACTTGTAGGAAATTTAATTCTGAGAAAATTGATGTAATAAAGACTATGAAAAAAAACTTTTATTATTAAAAACAAAACTAAACAGAAAAATGTTATGAGTTTGTAAAAATTAAGAAGAGCTGTTTTTACTACAATAAATTTAGACGCGGGAAAAATTAGGTTAGCTAATTGGTTACACTAATTGTATGTTCTCCCTCTACGAATCATGAGAACCTTGCCGATGGTGGGGGGGCTTGCGTACTCAGTGATACAGAGTAGCTGGACCGAAGGTGCAACCATGTCGGAGA
>JAAAKQ030073310.1:0-15352 GCA_010016005.3 Zanna intricata | reverse complement strand
CGTCATCGACGCAAAACGACAGTACTACCAACATAAACAAAAATATAACTAAATTGCGGATAAATATTGAGTTACCCTCGTATAATTTGTTTCCCCACAAAAAGTCTTAATCATGAATATGATACATGTATTTACATGCTTTTTCAGAAAACGTTTCAGGTATTATTTTAAAAATGCTTTCTCTGAAAATAATTATGTTAATTATAGAGTCAATCTCTAAGGTGTATTAACTTAAAAGTATCATTTGAAGCTGTATATCCCCTATATATACATATATCGTCAGGATAACATTCTGATATGCAACGGTTATATTTGGCTCAATAAAATAAATAAATTAAAATTCTTTTCATACCTTATTCTCCTGATCTAAGCCTGCCAAAGGACATCTGTTATCCTTTAACAAGGTACTATACAATTTATGAAAGGGCAATGCTTCATAGCAAAAAGACAAAGTTATTATAACAAAAATATTATATCGGTTATAAGTTTGATGGTGCTAAGATTAACTGTTGACTGAAATAAATGGCGATATTTGTATGATCACAATATTATAAAACTTCTTTTTTAAAACGTAATTTTATGTCTGTTTTATACCACGTGCGAATGGTTTTAAATATCGGGCATAAGAAAACAGTCACTCCCAAAAATGGTTTATTATCAAGAATAGAATTCTCAATAATAATAGAATAATAATAATAATTCAATGATAATAATAGAATCAAAAATGAATCTATTATCAAGAATAGGGCATTCCATTCACGTTACACTGCATAAAACTCGGAGAGAATAATAAATGTAATATAACATTAAGTAACTCTTGGACTACTATGTACCCGTGTAAGTAAAAAACGTTTTCCTTCGATACAGTCAACTTGTTTATTCCATTTTGTATGCGGAAATTCTCCTGCGAACCGTATCAACGAACCATTAAAATATAAGCTTTTATATAAGACTATTCCTGAAATCAACCCTTTATCGTTCGAAAAACAGAAATACTAATTTATTCTAATACATTAACCTAAGGCTTTTATTCTTTCTAGTTTTCTACTATATCTTTTGAAATGGGTAAAAGAAATTTTTTTTTTCGTAAAGTTTTAGTTGTTCAAAATAATTTCCCCAAAGCTTAAAATCATGCAGTATTTGTAAATAATCATCAAAAACGTATTTTTTTTAATAATGTAACGTTTTTTCTATAGCAAATGTCAAAAAGTTTCTTTTTTCTAAACTTCAAAATTTAAAAAACTATAATGCATAAAAAAAAATAATTAAAACGTATTTAAAATTTAAAAAAAAACACAAGTGGTGAAGCAGTAAATATAAAAAATAAACTTTGGTGAGGACTGAAATCAATTGTACTACAGAATTTCATACACAAGTAATTAGTGTTCGATAAACATTGCAATACTCTTTACTGGCAGGACCTGTAAATCTGTTTTTATTAATAATTATAACGTGTATGTCACAAACTCATTTAAATACTTTTTTCTGCTATGAAATCAACAAACTAAATAGAGACGAGAATTCGGAACTGAATTTAGATATCTCATTTAAGGGGGGATTTATGTAGGACTTTTGTCCCTACTATTCTACATCAGTACTATTCTGTACTATACTACATCCGCATGGAAAGGCATCGATACGTAGACGATGTTTAAAAGAACATCCCACTTTCTTTACCACGTAAGTAAGACAAGAACTATAGTTACCATCACTACTTTCAAAGGAAGAAAGTCTGGCTCGTGACTCTTATACTAGGTACTTCACATAAATCACATTTAATGAAAAATCTGCAATAATCAACAATTAATAAACATGGCTCTTTGTGTTATGAAAATCATAAGGTGTACTTATTACCACATGGCTTCTACCCAACGATTGGTTCTACGAACGTACAGTTCGT
This sequence comes from Zanna intricata, assembly GCA_010016005.3. NCBI lineage: Eukaryota > Metazoa > Arthropoda > Insecta > Hemiptera > Fulgoridae > Zanna > Zanna intricata. The sequence continues at coordinate 13,452 of JAAAKQ030073310.1, read as the reverse complement.
TATTATTTCAATATGTGTTTGAGTGAGAGACCACTTTTTGTGTCGGCTTTTGATTTTTATTTGATTCGGATTAAAAAACATCGTTAGAGGATTACAAAAGTACACTAATGACCACAATCGGCTAATGGGTTCACCTTCAAATGGCCACCAAAATTTCAATTTTTGAATAATCATTAAGCAAAAAAATGACGGTGTAAGCTATATCAAACTGGTAGACTAATGTACGGTTTAATAAAAGATATAAACGGTTTACTGAATTATATAAAAACTAATATTGTAAATCATAAATCGAAAAAAAAAGCTGACAACACAGTTATAGGACTTCCGTCAACTACAACACAATGAGTTCAGTCAATGAGTTTAACTAAAGCTCACACCGTATTTATTTCGCGCGGGTGGGACGTTAATAGCGGCGATGGTCAGCACAAACTAAAGTAATATAAGGCTTTACACATCAGGTACCGAATCATTAAGTCGATAGAATTCGAAATCTAGCCAGACCGAGTTACTTTTTTCGGATTAAATATAAATCATTTATTTAATTCTGCCACTCAACTGATACGTCACAACATAGCAGATGAGTAAAACAGCTTTTTTTTTGAGGCAGAGTTGGGAATTTGTAAAGTTTTTTCTAAAATATTATTATTTTTTAATTGTTAACAAATGTGTCTAAGAAAAATATGACCTTAATTAGGCAAAATCTCGAGATACTGAGATTTTGATACCTTGCTATACAGCGTAACCCCTTGGAAAATTTGACGCAATCAATGTCCCATATATATAAATAATGTGACAGTTTGGTGAAAATTAGTCCAGTAGGTCTGGAGATATAAGGTGATTTAGAGGCCAACACACACCTAAACACGAATATTAGCGTCCGGAAAATTTTCATCCGGTTTTTTGGGTTCCTTAGGTTTCAAAACGTAAGAGCCAGTGAAAACCGCATATGCGCAAATTGCACCAATTACAATACTTTCTCTACTAGAGCTATTGTAAATGAGGAGATATTTTACAATATGAAGAATTTCGATTCGTTAATAAATAAGCATTAAGCCCCCATAATACGTGACAAATAAGATATGAACTTAGTGTATGTGTTCAGGGCCTTGATCTAGAGACTACAGCGGAAGAAGTAAAAATAGCTGTAAAGAAGCGAGGTGCTTGGGAAAGAGAGGATACGAGTATGATAGAATTCTTGTCGCATGGACTTGAGGACTGAGGAGCTAAAATGCTACAGTTGCTGGGGCCATGGACACAAGGCACAGACTGCAGCGGACCTAGCAGGGGTGTCCTGTCTTATATCAGCGGCATAGCGAAGTACAAAACGAACAGCTTTGCGCACCAGAAGAAGTGCCTTGACTACGGACAGCTGTGTGCACCAGCGGAATTGCCTTGACTGCGGACAGTTGTGCGCACCAGCGGATGTGCCTTGACTGCGGACAGAAGGAACATTAGACCGGAGGCTGGGACTGCATATACCACCCTCAATGAAGCACTATTGAACGCCAATAGGAGCGTCGCGGCCCATGACTTATTGTGGGCTGCTGCTGTAGAGGAAGGGGCGGGGTGGATTTTGTCATGGTCACTGAGCCGAATAGCAGACTGGTACGTGGACGCAGTTGGCGACGCAGCGGTAAGAAAAGTATCCAACGCCCAGGCTATTCTCAAAGTTATATCCACCAGTGGCCTTAGTTGAACTAACATCCTGTATCCTGGTCAGATGCTACATTTCAGCCATCTGTGACAACTGCTTCAAAGACGTGATAAGCAGTATAGGAGAACTGATCCAGTAGATGGGTCGGGTCGTCCGGTGAATCTGACGGGCGATCTTAATGCCGAATGTGTGGAGCTGGCTGGGACAAGATACACTCAACGGGGATACGCTTTTGTCACTCTCTAGGATCCCTGAACTACATCGTACTAAACATCCCAATGATTCAGACCTTTGTTAGAAGGGGGAAGGGCTCTGTTGTAGATATTACGGCGGTACCACACAGATTGCTCCCGCTGGTTACACTGTGGGAGGTCAACGGTTCTGAATATGCATCAGATCATCGAGCAATTCAGTTTCAGGTTAGACTCACAGAAAGACCTCGAATACTCTAGAAGAAAGGCTGCGGGCCGAAGGAAAGGCATGCCCCTCTCTTCTCGGACTCAGTGGCATCCCAACCCCCGTAGGGGAAGACACCCACCAAGTGGCGATTCCAGCCGCCACATCACCCCTCCCGTTCCTAGCCCAGAAGGGCTTTACCGGGAGTCGTCTGAAAGACCTTCGACTGATTACATATCTCAGTCATCAGCTAGGCCTCGGTCGGAAAGCCCCCCGATGCAAATGCCACAGTCGACATTTAGCATCAGGGAATTAATATCTCAGCAGCAAATCGCCCTCGCCGTAGGCTTAGGTCGACCTACACGTAGCCTGAAAGCTAAATAACCGTAACGCGGAAGCACGAGACTCCGCGCCTACCATAATCAAACTAACTACCCATGTGACTATGAATCCCATATATGCAATGTACGCACAACGAAAGAAAAACGTCGGACTCAGTGACAGTAAGGGTTGTCCAGAATGGGATCCAGAGGACTTAGCCTCTATCATGAAAGAGAAATGTGACCGCCTGTGTCTAAGGTCCGATTCGCCGCGACGATAAGAATATTGGTGGACAGAGGTGATTGCTGCCCATCGAGCGGTGACATTGGGGGCCAGAAGGTGGCTACCGCGATTGAGACGAAGAGAAGATAACGGCGTCCCCAATGCAGCTACAGCCTATAGAAAAGCTCGTAGGCTTCTATCGGTGGCCATCAAGGAAGCCAAGACAGCGGCATGGCAACATCTGGTGGCAGAACTGAATGAGGACGAGCTTACAGAATATTAATGAGAAGGTTTGGTAAGCCTCTCCCTACTCTTTTAAAGGATAAGGTTCTGCGGACCGTGAGGCTCTATTCCAATGCGCACAACGGAACACACGTACGCTCCCATTGAAGGAGCTGTGGAATTCATCGCAGAGGAACTACGTCGAGTAGCCCGGCAATTAAACATTACCAAAAGTCCGGGACCGGATGGGTAACGGGGACATCTTGCTGGGGCTCACTCCGGCCTAGAAGCTCTCAACAAGGCCTTAAGAACCGGACAGTTTTCCAGGGCATGGAAGAATGGTTGACTGGTCCTGATACCAAAAACAACATCTGATGGGGGGGGGACAACGTAATACGGGCCGATCTGCACGCTTCCCTCCGTGGAGAAGCTGTATGAAAGACTCCTGGCATAAGGCTCCGTAGAAAATTGGACGCCTCCGGAGGGCTCTCCCCCAATCAATATAGCTTTGTCAGGGGAAAGTCAACTATGGACGCCATTCGAAGAGTCACAGCGTGGATCAGAGCTTGTTGCACTGCGGACACCTGGAGGACTAGAAGGATACCTCTCCTGGTCCTTCAAGATGTGCGCAACGCATTCAAGAATGTGTCCTGGGTTAACATCACGGAGGAGCTGAGAAGGAGAAACCTAAGTTCCTATCTGCAGGCTGCAATTAATTATTTCTTATATGATCGACGTCTGTGGTTGCAGTGGAGGATGCATCCGAAATCCACTTTCAAAATTTAGAGCAGTGTCGCAGAGTTCGGTGGTGGGGCCTCTTCTGTGGAACCTCATTTTTGACCGCGTTCTAGGACTGGGATTTCGGGGAGGTACGACACTTGTGTCATACACAAAAGAACTTGCACTCCTTGTAAGTGGACAAACAAAAGAGGATGTAGAAGAACTGGCGACATCTGCAGTGAACCAAGTAAGCGAATGGCCTTGAGCGCAGGGATTGGAACTGGCGGCCAATAAAACGAAGATGGTGACTGACGTTGGACATAGGCGAATCCGGGATATCAATATTGTAATGGATGGCTGCAGAGTAGGCACCACACCTGCAATTAAATAGTTTGGGCTAAAGCTACAGCAAACTGAGCGATAACCCAAACACAGCAAGGAGGTCTCCAATAAGGTGGAAAAGACAATCTCCATCCTGGGTAGGCTGATGGAGACCAGAAATGGTACGAGAATGGCGAGACGTTGGCTGTTAATGACAACAGCCTCGTCCATCGTTTTACATGCGATACCGGTGTGGAGTGAGGCTTTGGACATGCGGATGAACGAATGCTTTGAACTTGCGGATGAAGGGAGGCCAAACGTTTGTTTGGCCTCCCTTCTACGCCGGGCCGCATTGAAGATAGTGGCCGCCTACAGGACGGTTTCTGGAGAGGCAACTGGAGGGCTAGCCGGAGCCACCCCGATTCGCTGCGGGCCCTGCACTTGAAGAGGTTGTACAAGGCCTCCTGAGGAGGGTGTGCAAGGGAATGCAGAAGGAGGACTCTGCACTTCTACTCACTGAGGCATGGCAGGAATAGTGGAATTACGCCAGGACGGAACGTGGAGAAGAAGAATGATCCGCAGCTGGCACCGTTGCAGGGGAGAAAGAATGAGGACGTAGATTTCTATGTCTATCAGCTTCTCTCCGGTCACGGAGAATTCGGATCTTACTTGCATAGATTTCGTAGAAGGGATTTTGAGAATTGTGTTAACTGTGGACTACAAGACACCCCGCAGCATACATTCTTCGAGTACTCAAGATGGGATGAAGTAAGGAAGAGACTACTACTGAGTTGGATAATAACAGAAAATACACTCCCTCACATGCTGCGGGGCATCAGCGAGAGGAAAGCAGTTGCCAGACTGGCAGCCGAAATCCTCAGGCGAAAACAGCAAGACTACCAAGAATGGGGATCTGACTGACCGGATCGATACCAGCCAAAGCAACCAACTGGGAGGATGGAGTTAATAATTCTTGTATTACCGTATTTTGTGTCATTGATATTGTTGTCATTGATGATGTGTCATTTGTACCTTTTTATTGTTGTATTACGTGAATTTGTAGTTCTATTGAAATATCATCGCGTCGTATTGTGATCGTGTTTCGTTACTTAATATCATTGTCGTATTATTTCATCTCTGTTTCATTGCATTGTAGGAGCTATTAAAAATGAAATAATCATTAATAACTTGGACACGGTTATGTATTCACTACAAAAAATGTTGTGTGGCACTTACATCTAATACGGTGTGGCGTAAGAAGGGTAACGAGGAGACATAGAACCACGTTAATATCTTGTTTCATTGCTAAGTGTATATATTTATCATTACTCTTTTGTGTAATCTTCTATATGCGCCAGGGGGCAAATCGTGGCGACGCGTAGGGCCAGGGAGGCAACGCAATTGCTGAGGATACCTTGATCCGGGGCACACGCAAGAGTGTTCTGGGTCAGGGTACTACCGAGGAGAGGTGTTTCGGCATTCTACAAGTGGAGAGTCGGGTGCCTATAATAAGCAGTAGAGACCTACGATGGGAGGGTTCTTAAGGGACCTCAAGGCAGAGAGGGGGCCGGTTAATCTACTGCTACGACACTCCGTAGTAACTGAGTTATGCCTAACAGCGGGTCCAGTTGCCGCGGAGTTGTTTAAGAAAAAAAAACTAAGTGGGTATACGACCCCAATAAAAATTTATTAAAACCAACAAACTCACTTGCGCCATTCGCAGATTTTTAAAAAAAGTTTTAAATTTAAAATTAGAAAAATAACGTGTAACATTTTAATTGTTAGTGGTATTGAAAAGTAACCAGTCATATCAGAGTATAAATTATAATTAAAATTTTATGCAAATACCGATTTTTTTGGCAACCAAATAATGCTCACCTAACCTACGTAAGTAATAAAAATTTATACATATAAAATCTACAAATAGCAATTTTTTAAATCAAATAATAGTTATCAAAAATATTATACAAACGTGTAATGTGCAATAATTTGATTTACGTAGGATTTAGAAATAATAATTTTATTAGAAATGAATTAATAATCGAGAGTATAGTCATAATAATAATAATAAAAAGAAGAATGTTCGTTGGGGTAAGTTTTACTATACTTTTCATTTATAACTAGTTTTATTACTGTTTCTTCGGTTTCAAGAGTCTTAGCGTATATGAAAATGCCATACCTGACCGGGATTCGAACCCAGAATCTCCGGATCAAAGGTCGAGACGCTACCACTCGCGCCACGGAGGCCGGCTCATTTACATTTCATTAGATATACATGAAACTCTTTTGGGTATAAAATGTTAATAAAACGTTCGAAATATTTGCTTTATTATTTAGTTTAAAACTTGAATTTACAATGATTTAATCGGCAAACATAAAGAAACCGAGTTGGGAATCGGCCAATTACATTTTGATTGGAAATAAAACTAAATATTATTATAACGGCTTTCATATTAACTGAAAGATTAGAGTTCACTTCACAAAATCCATTCAGTTATACAGAGCAATTTTAAGAGTATAAAAATCTTCACCGAGCAGTAGAATAGTACAAATCCAACTCTCACAGACAAAATACTGACTGATGACCTCAATTCTCTTAGGAATCCTTTCTCACTATCTAAAGCCTTTATTCAGTTTTTTATTTATGTTCCTCCCAGCTATTTTACACAATAATAAATTTGATAAAACGCTGACATTTATAAAGCCTCTTTAGAACAATTTATACGTGATTTATTTTTATCATAAAAAGTTTAACTTGTTTCTATTTATCATTATTACATAACAAATTATAAACTCATGTCTATTTTATTAATTTTATAGATAACTTACTATAATTATGAATAACTTATTTTAAATCTTATTGAGAAAAAGGGAATAAGAGAGAAAAAAGAGATGGGAAAAAGATTTGGGTGGGATTTACCGATGGGAAAAATCCCGTCAGTAGATGAGAAAAATTGATGCAGGTAGGGAACTTTTGGAATACGTAAAACAAATTTTTAGAGATCTAGGATGTAGGGGGCTTTGTTATTTTTTGTCTTCAGTCATTTGAACGGTTTGATGCAGCTCTCCAAGATTCCCTATCTAGTGCCAGTCGTTTCTCGTTTTATTTCGGTATACATCCAACATCCTCTCTTTTTCCGGAGGCTAAACAGAAAAAGAGAGGATGTAGGGGCTATACCGAAATGAAACGACTGGCACTAGATAGGGAATCTTGGAGAGCTGCATCACACCATTAAAATGACTGAAAACAAAAAAAAGAAGAAAAACTGAATAACATTAAAAGATTTTCCTTTAACAAGCTGAAAAATTTTTGTAAGGATGAAAAATGGTTTAGTGAAAATAGTCATAATTTAAAAAATTGCAATTGAATTTCCGGACTTTGCCGGTCAAGTTACACAATTAAGTTTTGAAAATAATTTCTGGCTTAGAATTTTTTTCGATTTTTTTTAAAAACTTGGGAGCTTCCCCATCAGGAGAGAGGTATTATGTTATTTTAGTTGTTTAACAAACAACTAAATTTTTAAGATATCATAGTTATTTTTGTTACTTAACTGTTTAACAAAATATGTTTGGAACATTAAAAATTTGAAACTGCGAAAAAACCATTTTTTTTTTCCATTTTGTAAGCTTCCATAATCAAAGGAAAGCATTTGGGGTAAAATTAAGTTTTAATAAAAAGTATCTAAAAATCTTAATGAATTATTTTTTTTTAAATAATTATTTTTTTTAAATGTTTAAAAAATACAAAGATAATAAATAGACAAAACATTTACAGAAAGCCTCGAATCTTCATGTTTTAGGGAACTGTGTTTGTTTCCATGAATAGGCCAACTTAGAAACACCCAAATAAAATTCCTTTCTGGATTTTTAATCTTCTTCCATGCACTTCTCTATTTTCTTTTCATGACTTCGTTTTTTTTCTCATCTGCTTATTTTCTTCCTGTTCTTTTTTTTTCTGCCACAGAAAATTGCTTATTTTAAATTATTCTTCGGAAGTTACATCTATCGCAAAAGTTCTCTTCTTCCAAACCTATGGTTTGGAGGCCCTCTTCCATTTGTTTGAGATAAATTAATTTATTTTTCATGTTCTACAGATTGTTAAAGATTTGTTTATTTAATTTGTTCTGGTCAATCTTGATCATATACCTTAAGAAATTTAACCATCTTTCCTTGTCACTGTTTATAGATTTTCTTAATTTTTTTTGTTAGTGGTAATTATCTTTCCGTGTTTAATCCCTATAGTCTTTTGCATGATGATTTGATGTTCATCATGATTTCCTTCTTAGTAAAGGATACCTGTAAGCCTGCTTCTTATACGTTTAACTCTTCTATCCATTCCACTGTGTCTTCCTTCGATTCAACTAAATGAATCAGGTCATCAGCAAAGACTAGGCATCTTATTTTGAGGTTTCATTTTTTGGATCCGAACTTCGCTCCCTGTGATTCATAAAAATGTTTTCATTGTTTTGTCAAAACCAAGTTGAAAAAAATTTGTGATAGTTCATTACTTTGTCTCGACCTAATTGTAACTTGGAAAGGTTCATTAGTTCTCCCATAAATTTAACTTGAATTATAATTGTGAAAGTAAGTTTATCAATTTTTATCTTTTAATTATCGTCGATTAGAAGATTTTGAAGATAAAAATGGTCGTTAAATAGAAAATCAAATTGTCCCGTAGAAAAATGATTCTGTACGAGAAGTATGAAAAGATATAACGAAAAACTAAAGTACGAGTATGTTTCAATAATCTTAACGAAGCTGAGCAAAACAGCTAGCGTAGAAACAATTAAAAATAAAACAGAATTAACTGTAACTGAACGCGATGACTAAATTATATAATCATATGGACTGATAATGCAACAAGCAGAACAGCTTATCACAGTATTATTAAATTTTAGGCACATCATAAAAAATTATTTATGAAACGCTAATCGTAAAAATTCCCCCAAAACTCCTTTTTATAACTAAATTATTCAAAGGAACGAAAAAATAATTTTTTTATGATATGAAAAAAATACTACATTCTACTAGAATTAATTATTAAAGATTTAGAAATTGAAAATTATTACCAGTAAATTATTCTTCGTTTGATAAAAATTTCAATTAAAATTTAATAAGAATTTACTGCTGGCAAGCAACTCGTAACTAAAATGAAATTTTTTTGTATTATTTTTTACAAACAGTCTGTGAATAGATTTCTCAAGTTTTTTCTTATTTTAGAAAGAATTTTTTTCAGTTAATTTTTTCTTTGTGATAAGGATAACCTGTGTAAGCACTACGCGATCTTAAAACCTTTGGTAATATGGAGATGTTTTGTAGGCCTACCCTCAAAAACTCCTCTTCTTTTAAGCATGGGATGCTGGACCTCCCATTATGGTACCATCACAATACTCTATATGTCTTGTATCCATATCCATCTACATCCACAGTGCTGACTCCGCACTTGGAATCCATCATGGTGTGCTGATTTTTTTTAACTCCGACCTTAAGCCAGTAACCTGCCCCAAGGAAGACTCAGAAGAAATTATTCACCCCTGGATTTTTTCTACCATCTTTGTTTGGATCATATAAAACAACATCGAGGACGCCGCATGGCAGGATCGTTGGGTCTGCAGAATATTCTCTGGAGTAAGCACGCCCAATTCTAGATGTTTTAAAATTAATTTATCTTATAATTAAACCTGGAACGGATTACACACATATATTTTAACGAAAAATTAAACATAATTAAGAAAATAATATCAAATCCTTGACAGGAATTGAATCCAAGACTAGCAGATATAGAAACCATAAACGCAAAAATAATGTTTCTTTCTTTTTAAATGGAAATGCATACTACATAACCGAAAAAATGTCAATATTAAATCCAAATTTCAAGTAAAATTCTTTTGAAATTTGCATGTTTACAAAAAAACGTTTAGCGATATGTAATTTTAAACTATTTTCGGAATAAATTCAAAATATTTTCTGTATTATAAAAATTCCATATTCTTCAATGATTGCCAATCAACATTGCAGAAAGTAAAAGCGACTTTAATGTATTGCGTAAAATGTAAGTGTAAATGTTTTATTTTGAAATCAAGTAAATTTACTGAAAATTGTTTTAAATATTTGTAGTGGCTTTTAAGAACAAAGTTTTCTATAAAAAAAAATTTAATTTTCAACAAAATACAATGAATTTGTTATAAATTAATAAAAGAAATTAGTGTAATATACAAAATTTAAATGTTACAAATTTAAGAAATAAAAATGTATCTCTGAAAAAATGAATTATATCTGACGAACCATTTGACGGAAAAAGAGTTGTGCACTGAATCAAAAATTATTCTTTATTTAATGCGATATTTTTGTAATAATTTGAAGCTCTAAAAAAAATACGAAAACTTATTTTTAAAATGTATTCCGTTTTCGGTTTCATTTGCCTATAATGTGATTTCAATGTTCTAAATATTATATAAAAAAATATATATATCATCCAACTATCAGTTTTGATATGGCAGCCATTAAAAAAAAGGATTCAAAATTATTTTCAAAAATTTCAAAATTTATTAATATAGGGATGATAATAGGGAAAATAAAGACGATAAAAAATATAAAAATCTTGAAAAACTCAGTTTTCTTTTAGAACAGTCAAGTAGAAAGTGAAACGCGATTTATCTAAAATTTATTAACAGTTTCAAAATTGTTGTTTTTTGCCTTTCTGTTTGTTATTTAATAAAAATGACGCGTTTCATCCGTTTAATAGAAAGTTTCGATTCGAATACTACCCAGAAATTAATTATTAAGCTGTAATAAATCTTAATACCATATAAGCTTCAAGCTTACTTCTGCTTACTGAAAGAATTTCATTCTAGAATAAAAAAAAAAAACTGACTGTGTTACAGATTGATAATAATTTACCCACATTTATAGCATGTTCATACCATTAGTAAGTGAAAAATTTAGATGAAAATATTTTCCATACGTAGCCTATAAAGTAGTAGCTTAAATTCGGATAACAGATCTTTATCAGGCATTAATATTCTGTAATCAGATTTATTGTATAAGTAGATGATCATTCAATTCTAACAGCTCCCTCTACCAAGATCTATTTCAATTAAATCACCGGAGAAAACCAATTTTGTTTTCAACAGGAGGATGGATTAACTTTATCCATTCAATTTTCTGTCATTGAATTCTCTTCACTCTATTCCATTTCTCGTTACGCATCACTGAATAAAATGTAGGTTGGGTTGTTACAATTAAGTGGAGAAATGTGAGAGTGCTTTTATGTAAAATCGATGCCGAATACATTTAGCCTAAGTTAAAATCAGCTTTCCGTTGTAAAATATTAAGTACCACTTAATAATTTAAAATTAAGCTGTATAACTTAAATACACTTTATGATAACAACACTTATGTGTCATTCCCTAGAGAACCACAATAATAATTATAAATATGTATAAAAAGAAAATAACACAAAATTAAAATACAGGTAATACAATAATAAAACAATTAACGGATTGAACAATAAATATACCAGGTGTTTAAAAAAGAACTCCACGAGGTTTTAAATTATATTTGTTTTAATACATTTAAAATTAAACATATTATTCCATGTTTTATTACATGGAAGTAAAAAGTATATATTTAAAAAAAAATTATTTTAACGAAACTCAGTATAGGACCGTTTACAGCCCTACAGATGTCAAACCGATAATCAATCCCATTCCATACTCTGGCGAAAATGTCTGCAGAAATCGTTTCGACAGCTGCTGTTATTCTCTGTCGCAGCTGGTTGAATGACTGGTTGGTTTGTTTCTTGGTATATGATGTGCTTTACTAGCCTCAAAATATTACGTCATATCGGGATTATGCGATGGCCAAGCGATGGAAATTTCTCTATCTAGTTGGCTTTATTTGAACCTTTCATTCAGTGTATCCTTCACAACTTCTCAATGATGTGGAAACAAATCCATCCTGTTGGGATATTCAGCCCTCAAAATTTTAGATCTTTGAAAGCTCAAAGTACTCTTCTTGACATGTCCGAGTAAACTATACTTGTTATAGTCTACCCACAGAAAAAAAAAAAAAATTAAAAAAATGGCCAAAAAAATACCACACCAGACATTTGCTTTCAGATAGCTGCGGATAATATCACCAATTCATGTGGAATGTTTGAGATCAGCTCATGACTCAATTAACATGAATATTTAATTCATCCGAAAATGAAATGTGCACAGATAGTTTTCACCAGCAGAAATTAAATCTAAATTGAATGGAAATTTTGTGGCTTATCAGTTGGTCTCTCTCCAACGTCGACATATTTTTAAATTTTTTGTTCTTTTTATGCAAATGTTGATTGGAAAAATTGTAAATCTCTTAGTATTTTTCTAAAAAAAAGTATAAATATTTGTTCTCGTTTGACGTGGCACTACCAAGTTTCGTCATTACCAAGTGATCAGTTGAACATTGCACGAATTAGATCATATAGAATAACTGAAAATGGGCCAAAACCGCTATTTTTTGATTCTAAGTTCCTGAGAACCGATTAACTTAAAAATGTAAGGGGATCTATGCAATTTCATCTAGTAGTAGTAGTTTATAAGCACAAAGTTTCAATGCTTGAGAGCAACTTTGTATGGATGGGCTTTTTGGAACAATCGGTTGATTAGCACTGCAAACTGAACGTTTCAAACTCCGTTGGAAAGACAACTGAATTCGTTTTGTGTTTTCAGAATTTGTTTTTAATCTACCCGAGAAGTGACTTTTCAAAACGCTTCCGGTTTCCAAAAACTACTCGTGCTACAAACTCATCCTTTCATAACTCGGAAAATTTCAACGATACACTTCAGCATAATTTCGTTTTTTACGACAGTCACTGATTTTGTTCCTATAAATCGCTGCACTACGTGCTTTCTTTTGTGACATCGCCGTAGTAAAAAAACTTCGGCTCGTAGCCGCTTGGCCTGCGCAACAATCTAACGTAGCTGCTATCTCACGGAGAATGTGTAACTAAAACTGAATTTTTGACGTTTCAAGATTATGCGAAAAAGAATATTGATGAGTCCTGCAAAATAAAAACTGTAAACTCGTTTTTGAAAGTGGCGGAGTTTTTTTTTCAGATATTCGGATTAACACAATTTACAAGCCAAAAAATAAAATAAAAATCTCTGATTAAAAAATTAAATATTTAAAACATTGTAAATAAATATACTGACTGAGTATACTGACTTATATACTGACTTATACCTTTTATATGTTTTATGTAATCAATTTTTGTAGGTGTAGGTGTGCATGCTTCAGTATTCACGTTTCTTCGTTTTGAAAGTGGCGGAGTTTTTTTTTCAGATATTCGGATTAACACAATTTACAAGCCAAAAAATAAAATAAAAATCTCTGATTAAAAAATTAAATATTTAAAACATTGTAAAAAAATATACTGACTTATAAGTTATTTTTTTTTAATAAAATGGATAACCTTTTAAATATCGATGTACCAGGTAATTAGTAGAATTTTCTTTTTAAATACTCCCTACCTAACCCACCGGGTTGGTCTAGTGGATAACGCGACATCGCAAATCAGCTGATTTTGAAGTCGAGAGTTCTAAGGTTCA
>JAAAKQ030073299.1:0-15352 GCA_010016005.3 Zanna intricata | reverse complement strand
ATACTTAACTGTGGTTCCGGAGGTTAAATAATAAAAAAATTTCAGTCACATCCCATTTATTTAAGAGCAATTAACCACAACTGTCAATACAACATTAGTAGAAACGTTCTTTTCTGAGACATATCTTGTCATATTCTCGTCATATCCTTGTCATCATTTTTGTACAGATGAAAACGATGTCATCATTTAAACTATAATTGCTGTACTTCAAAAATTCCTTAGAAATAATATTCTTCAATCCATCTTTGGATTAAGTATAATTACTCAAAAAGTCCAAGATATATTGAAACCTAAGAAAATTCATATTTCCATTTTACTTTTATTATAAGAATATGAGTTCAAAACACAAGTTTTTATCCTATTACACAAAATAATCCGCAAATTTTGTATTTTAATGAAACTATTTTGTATGTAATACTATTGAATCGTGTTTATGCATAATAACTTTCCCAAAGCTTTAGTATAAAGTTACACCAGGAGACTGTGTGTAGAACAGTTTGAGTATTACATTTCAATCAGAAATTTCGCTGAAAGCGACTGGTGATTAGTATTACATTGAAAACTATAGTGTTACCTGAAACTTATTTCCGTAACGGCACTCAATTGATGTACTTATATATAATTATATCAAGTACATCATACTTATAAGAATAATATATAAGTACATCATACTTATGTACAACATAATTAAGTTCAATGTAGATGTTGTATTTAATATTTAAAAATGTTCACATTTTTAATAAATAAGTTATTTGCTAAGGAGGAATAACTTACTTTAAGTTTTCTCTGGCAACAATACAGAATAACCATGAAAATTTTACTGACGATTTTGTCAAATGGATTGAAAGATTCATTGTAAATGTTGTTTAAATATGGAAATAAAGGAACAAGCCTTCTAAAATGAATCTTGATCGTTTATTTCATATGAGATTCTATGTTTAATATAAGATCGAAATTTTATTCATTTATAACATACGGAACTTAGTACTTCAAACTAATGAAACGTTAACGCATTAATTCAGAGATTGAAACTGTCAGGAATATATGTATGAACATATACTCCTAGGGATATATATGTGTATATAGAAATATCTATGTACGTTTTATATATATATGTACAATATTAGAAATTTTGTAAACATTTCCTTGAAACAAAATATTTATTTACATTAATTTACTTTTTTCCTCATTACTTCATTGAATAAATGCCATTAAATGATTGCCGTATATAAAATTACATATAAAAAGCATGTTCCAGAAATCTGCTTCCCCTAGAAAAGTATTGCTGGGGATTAAGCACATATATTGAACATCTAATAAACAGTCGTACTTAAAATTATTTATTCAGTGGTTTTCATGAATCCACTTTTGGTATTTTTCGCATAGAACTAAACGTCTCCACCGTTTTCCTTGACATGTTCAGAAGCATCTCCGGAGGTATGGTTCGAAAGACTTTTTCCACACTTTTAGGCAATTCATCAATTGTTATTAATTAGAACGGATGATTCCCAATAAATACAAAGCATTTTACATATATATATATATCAAAGTATATGAGTCAAATGGGCCTTGTTTATTCCCCGCAATGAGTTGTCGGATATAGTAACGTTGTGTTCTTGATGGGGCCATTGAATGAGGCTGCTGAAGCTTGGTGGGCTTGGATCCAGCTACTTGGAAAAAGTATTTTGATTGCGCATTTTGCAGAGAAAAATGAGAAATATCTTGTTTCATATCTCTTTCCGATAATTCATTCACATTGTTAGTCGAAATAGTTTCATATTGAAGATTTTACTTTTGACTTCGGTATTTTTGTTTGGCCTTGCAAATATGAATATATTTTGTTAGAGGCGACTTAATCGAATCGGCGCCGACTTCACATATTTGTACCTGCGTTTTCTTTCATCTACTTTGCTGCCTGATTTTAACTAGTGGAAACAAATGAACATTGCTTCCAATTAAGTATTGTTGCTTTTTTCAAGGCGGGTCTTTGTTAAGAAATAATTTTAACTATTTGTCCTCTAATGTCATCGTTGTGCTTCCTAACATATGTCACACCAACCGGTCCTCAACATTATAACTGGGTCTGCTCACATCAACCACGACTTTGCAGCTAAAACGAGAAAGCGAGTAAGTGTTCTGAGTGCCATTGAGAACCAGAGATTTAAACCGCGGTAATGAATTATTTATTAGGAACAAAATACGGCACGAATTTCAAAACAGTAGCAACATGCTAATTACAAGAAAGGATGTAGAGACTTTTCGTACTGAGTGGATATATGTCTATTTTTGAACAAATATACATACAAAAATATGTATATTTTTGTGATTAGTAGCATAGTACAATAATAATTAATGTACATTTCTGTTTAATTGTAATATTTAGTTTGTTTAAAATGAAAAAAAAAATTTTATATTTATATAAAATAAAATGTACATGGATACTTTCAGCATTGTTTTCTACCTCATTACTCTCAGTTTTTTCTTTATAACCGATGTTGATTAACATTTAAAAAAATCTTTTCTTATTCTAAATATAATATACGTAGGAGAAGGCTAATTATAAGCCTGTAGTTACCAGAGAGGATAAATTAAAAAATAAATTTATTGATGTTCTGTTTATAGTAGGATTAATTTAACTACCAAGTGGATGATATAAATTAAATTACATTATTTTTAAGGTGCAGTGAGAGAATGATTTGTGAATACTTACATGATATCTGACTTCCTCAAGATATTTTATTTAACCAAACAAAAATAAACACTTATAACACTTAACAAAATCTATACGAAACAATTTAAACTTTCGCGTAGTACAACCGCAGTGTCACCGACCGGAACTACGATACAATGAGCCAATGAACAGTGCCTCGTCTTGCTTATATACTGCCCGTTGTACATCTAGAAAACACTAGAAAAGTCTATTTGCTTCTATTGCTAATATGTACTTTATTTATAAATATTAATTAATTATTAATTTATAAGTATTATTATTAATAAATATTAATTCGAAACAATATAAATAATTATATTAATTATAAAACAAAACTTTATCAATGCAAATTGCCAAATAAAAATTCATTCTTTTGCAAAAATAGTAACACAAACAAAGATTCAACTTTACTGCTTCTAGTACTTTCCGTAAACTTCTGGCAAATTCGAAAGGTCTGAATACACACAACAAAGACTGAATTATTTAAATACTATTAACATAAAAATGAAATAATATTAACAAAATATTATTATTGTTAAATATGAAAATGAAATATTATTAACAAAAAAATTATTTGTATAATAATAATCTATTGTTATTAATTAGAACGGATGATTCCCAATAAATACAAAGCATTTTATATATACATGTACATATATATCAAAGTGTATGAGTCAAATGGGCCTTGTTTATTCCCCACAATGAGTGCATGTATATATTTTAATACTTTTTTTTTTTAATATTCAATATTGTCTTGAACATTGATCATATGATTTGAATGAGATGGAGCAATTTCACTCAAACTGATGTTAACAAAGTTATTGCGAGAGTCCACTTAGATGTATTTTAGGGTCTTTATCGGCTAATCTAAATTGTATTTGTTACCGGTACAAATGTATACTTTCTTATAATTTTTCTTTTTTATCTTTTTATTTGTTTAGAGTGTGGTCTTTCATGTCGCTCAACATCCAGAGTATCCTGATTTTCATCAGTGCGTATCGTTTAATTTCTTCTCATCTCAGGCGAAAGAAACAGCGTACAACATGTTTTGTGTTCTGGCTATGTACTTCATACCGCTGTGTGTTATATTATTTGCATACATCAGAATACTAATCGAAATAACAAAAAAATCTTCTGAGACAAGAGGTAAGAAAAGGATATTACTTTGATAAAATTGTTATTTAACTTTTATAAATTTAATAATGCATTATATATTTCATAAGATAAACTAATAATAGACATATATCTATATTTTTAAATATCACTTGGGCGAAAAATGAATTTCTTCAATTTGGATAACAAGGAAATAATTTTCGGTAAACAAGATATTATTTTATCAATTTTGATAGATACAAAAATCATTTCTATGATTTGCTCTACGTCTTACTATTTACAATACGTAGTTCAGAAAATATCTGCTTCAGTTTAATGTTTTTATTATATATACAGTAATTTTTTTTTTTTTTTAATACCTCCGGAACCACTGTTAGGTATTACATCAGGAATGAAGATGAATGATGTGTAGCCTGTGTGAAAATCCTACGTCTGACCGGGATTCGAGCCTGGGACCTCCGGATTAAAGGCCGAAAAGCTATCAATCGCGCCTTGGAGGCCTGCAGTATAATTTATTTTAAGCAGAGTTTAAATTACATTTTTCAGCTGTTTTTTCAAAAGTAATATAATTACTAATACAATTTTTTTTATTTACTATTATTATTAATAATTTTTATTATTATTATTAATTATTAATAATTTATTATTAATAATAATAATATTATTATTATTATTATTATTACTATTATTATTATTAATAATTTTTATTAAATTTAGTGGAGAAAAAACAGGCAATCAATTATCAGCTTGCCGGCCTCCGTAGCCGAGTGGTACGGATGCCTCATCCGTATCACATCATCCTCATTCATCCTCTGAAGTAATACCTTACGGTAGTTCCGGAGGCTAAACAGACAAAGAAAGCCGAGTGGTAGCGTCTCGTCTTTTCATCCGAAGGTCCCGGGTTCGAATCCCCGTCAGGCATGGCATTTTTCACACACGCTACAAATCGTTCATCTCAACCTCTGAAGATATAACCTAATGGTGGTTCCGGAGGTGATACAAGAAAAAAAAAATTATCAGCTTGCTTGTTTTCAGAAATTTTTATTTTGTAGTATAAGATACTAGTCTTTGATTTCTCAAAATTAATTAACATAAGATTATCCGTTCTTGAGAAATAAATTTTGTGTTGAAAATCACAAAAAGGCATCCTGAAGGAAAACAAAGCAAAATGGGTCTAATGTCAATGTGCACTTTTTTTATCATTTTCGTATCCTGAATTAGTAGAAATTTCGTCCTGGAACAACCTATATACATATATATAAGGAAGGATAGGGTTAGTTGATATGGGGACACATTAATACATTGTAATTTTTTAAGTGTTCTCTTAAATTCAGAGATAGAGTCAGAGGTAGCAGTAGCACCTCTGAATCTATAGAAACTTCTTCCTAGATCCTATGCCATGTGATCTTGCAGTTTGAGAGCCAAACTGATCGGTGAAAGGTCGTTTTTTTCATTTTTATGTTTATGAATGTCGAAAGTAATAATTTTCATCGCTATGTGAATGTTTCTTCTTACGACTGCTTTTGGATTCACGGTATTTTGACGATTTGATTGTTGTATTGATGTACTTTTCTCTTTAAAATTATCTATTCGTTTGAATTATTGTGTGTAATTCAGGTAATCGTTCAACTGCTTCGGCAACACTAAGGAAAAGTTGATAGAGAACGAAAGATGCACATGATACAGTGTTTAACTTACCCCATGTTCGTAACACATTTCGGTTTATTTCATTTTAGGCCCATCATAGTCTACACATATACAAGGAAAACAAACAGCAAAAATGCACCACAGGAAGCACTCTAAAATGCTACTAAGGTACTGTAGTTGCAATAGGCGGTCTCTCTGAAATGCCGCTAAAACGTTTAAAGTAGATTTCATTTTACTGAGAAGATTCATGAAGTCCTCTAATTCTCGGACAATAGGACATAAGCTAAGCTAAGCTATGCTAAGTTATAAAGCTATTGTACTTAGCTTAAAAGTATGCTGAGCTATTTTTTTGTTGTTATTACAGCAGAACAATAAAAAAGTTAACTTCATATAGTTTATATTTTTCCGATGTTTATTATGATTTATCACCTAAAAATATTCGTATTTAGCTTACGAATATGCAATTGCAAATAATGTAACTTTTCTTGAAAACTGGGGTGTCAGCGATATAGCGTCTAAGAACGCTTGTCTCTGAAACATGCTGAAGCAACTACGTTTAGCGCGAAAATCAAATTTTATTAAAAATATGTAGGAAATTTTTCACTAAGAAAGATTTGAAATCCGTGATTAGTCGTTTTGAAATAAAATGTCATAATATTGTGACCAGCGATGAAACTCTCATAATCACAGTACATCGACAAAATAAATTGGTTGCTTTAAAAGGAAAAAAAACAAGTTGGTAGAGTAACATACATCTGCGGAAAGGGGAGAAATCGTTACAGTGATTTTTGCAGAGAATGCAGTCAGGAACACTGTATACCCTCTCTTAATTTTCCTAGGGTCATCTTCAAAGACAATTTTATTGTAAATGGGCCTGCAGGTTGTACTGGAGTCGCTCATCCATCAGGATAGATGACAGCAGCTCTCTATTTACGATACAAGAAATACTGCGTCTCTCATATTCCCTGTACGAAAGAGGTTCCTTGACTTCTGTTGCTTGACAACACAAATGAGACAATCACATGTTTCATTTGTCAATTTCCGTCATTGATTTTTGTAAAAAGAACGGTGTAATATTGTTATCCTTTCTGCCTCACGTTGCAAACCCACTTCAGCCTTTAGACAAAAGTGTTTATAGACCATTTAAAAACCTTTTTTGGGCAATAGCTAACAGCTGGATAACAATGAACCCAGGAAAATCAATGACGATATCCGATCTACCTGACTTAGTAAAGGTTTCTCTTCCAAAGGCAGTCAAACCACCAAATCTAATTGCAGGCTTCAGTTCCACAGGGATTTGGCCATTAAATGAAAATATATTGAGCAACGAAGACTTTCTTTGTTCAGCTGTTACCGAAAAGAAAACGACATAGGGAGTAATTATGGAAACAACATGTAAACGTCAAAAAAAGACGGTTCATCTGAAAGAGGAGCTTCCTCGTCAACAAGGAACGAGACGCCTGCAGTTTGACCTATCGTAACACCGGAAGAAATTCGTCCTTATCCGAAAACGGCTCCAAGTACAAAAATAAAATGGAGTAAAGGAAAATGAAATCAAGCATCTTCACAGACATTCCTGTAAAGGAAGAAATCGGGCTCGGAAAGAGGCAAGACAAAGAAAACGTCACCGAAAAGAAGAGAGAGGCGTAAGTTAAATTTAGGCCAATGAGATAAAATGCGTGGCGCGAGTGGTAGCGTCTCGACCTTTCATCCGGAGGTCCCGGGTTAGAATCCCGGTCAAGCATGGCATTTTTCGCACACGCTACAATTCATTCTATTCATCCTGTGAATATATACCTTAACAGTGGTCCCCGAGGTTAAACAAAAAAAATGAGATAAAATGGTGACAAAGAAAACAAGGAAGACAAAACCACCTAAAGACAACAGTTCTGATGAAGATGATAACTATTTGTACATAATTTGTTATGTCAATTTAATAAATCAAAAACTGGATGCGAATGAGTGCATTATATAAAGTATAAGAAGTGGACAGTGTCAATTACGACACAACATTTTATCAGAATATTCAGACAATGAAATATCAGAAAATTAATAAATTAGGAGTGTTAATTATTTCCTTTTATTCTTTCAAACTTTTCATTATTACTGAGTAATATTAACTCTGCCCTAATTGAATAATTTTCATTGCGTTATTTTTTAATTTTATAATTATTGTTTGTAATTATTTACAATTTGGAACAACATTTTTCTTACTGTAACATTTTATTTTAATTTAAATACCATGTATTCAGGCCTATAATTAATTTCTCATTGTAATAATATTAAACACTTTTAATTAATTACATTTTTACGTATTTTCTTGGGAAATTTATTGTTCTAATTTCCTTTACTAATTAATTTAATGATGTATCAACATGACCTCTTTATGTATCAACTTGCTCCAGGCAGGGCAACATTGATATACTGTATACAACATTACATTATTTTACTGTAAACAACATACAAAAATTTGTTTTTGTCTTCGGTAGGTTATTAATAGACAAGCAAATAATTATCTATATATTTACAAAGGTTTAGATTTATGTTTAGTAATAAGTTTGATTTAGTAAAAGTATTCTTAATAATATGAAAAATTAAAAACATAAAAATGTATCATCTAGCCAGCCCTAGCCATAATACATTTTAATTCAAGCTTCTTCAAGTTTTATAAAAAAAAATTACATTTGGTTTAATTCCTTAACCTATTAATTTAAGAAATATTTATGAGCTTTTTTCTTTATTTTTTACACTCTTTAGGAAGGAGAATCCTTTTTTAAAAAACAGTAGGAATTTTCTTTAATATTATTTTCGTGTCACGTTGCTACTTTTTTTTTTGTATAACCTCCGGAACCACCCTTTAGGTATATCTTCAGAGGATGAGATGCATGAATTGTAGCGTGTGTGAAAAATGCCATGCCTGACCGGGATTCGAACCCGGGACCTCTGAATGAAAGGCCGAGACGCTACCACTACGCCACGGAGGCCGGCGTCACGTTGCTATTTACCGAGATAAAAAGTGCACAAATCCCTTCAATAAATAGAAATTCAAATTATTCGTATAACAGCTGTGATGTTTTTTCAATCTTTATTAATTCTTGAAATTAAAATAATTTAGCTAATTAAAAAAAGAAAAAAAAAACAACATATTAGTCCTAAAATACTAACAACTGAAACCGATCTGATAGCAACATAATACCCCATCAAGAAAATTAATTTATTTATCTCTGAGTTGAATTGTAAATATCTTGAACAGAAATTGCAACTGTGAGTGTATTCTTTGTTATGTCGTTTAAACAATTAAATTCATTATCGCTTTAATATTTCAATAGTTCAAATATTATTATTAAGTAACGAGTTCAAAACTAAAAAATACATTTTTTAATTCTGTGTTCTAGTTTTATTTTATTTCAGTGATATATTATCTCTCTGACACACACACACACATATATATATATATTATGTCTCTGATATACAACAGTGAAGGAGCTCTGTTTTGTACAATCGAATTCAGTTTCTTCATCATTTTAGTAATTAAAATGATGAAAACATGATTAAACAAGCAAACGCTCAGAAATTACAACTGTTTTGTATTCCGTGACAATTCATGGAACAATTCAACTCAAGAATCGCAAGAATTCAATTCTTGGAACTCGATTCTGCGTTACTGTTTAAAGTTTCATTTATTACACGATTTTCCTTAAATGTATTATCCTTAACCAAAAGAATTTATACAACATTTTATATTTTTAAGTAATTTCTATTCTTTCAAGTAAAGATTTAAAATCAGAATGCATTCATTATATTATAAATACATATTAAATGTGATCTTATTTTTTCTTAAATATTCAGTTTAGATATATGTTTTAACTAATAATAAATAATAATAATGATAAAATAATTAAAAAATATATTTTTATTGTTATTATTATAGAGAAGGAAAAAGTTTTATGTAAGTCTGTCCTCAAATACTAACTGTTCTTCTAAGCAAAGTAAATTCTTCGTAGAAAACAACCGCACCTGTCCTTTTAAACCTCCTATGCGCAATATTCTTTCGTTTTAGACATTTAACTAAAATCTCAGGAAACCAGTTAGGGTATTTTCTTGCCCCAAAAAATATTTTCAAAACTTATTTTCCCTAAAGTTATTTTTACAGGTGATTGGTAATAATACAATTTAATGAATCAAACATCCTGAGCATCTAAATACCATATCAATAACTTCGGTCGAGCATACGGGCCGAAATGATGGTTCCCAAAAAAAAAGGACTGATTCCATCGTTCGTTTTAATTTAAATCCGTACGCGTTCAGGAGTTATTTCTAAGTCTTCTCTTCTAAAACTCTGTATAGTACAGCTACACCAAGAAGAGAATAAGATGAGAGGTAAACCTTTCAGTTTACCAGTTTCAACAACACTTCTATCAGCTCCATTTCAACAGCTCCATTTGTCGAAGAAATAATCAGCCGACAGAAAATTCTGATCTAGTGCTGTCTCTGTAACTTCGTGACATCATGTTGGGACATCGAAATTGAAGAAAAACCGAATTCCGGCTTATTGCGTAGGGTCCAGGAACGACATAGTAGGGCCTGGTCAACCTATCCGATCGATTGGAGGCAAGGTAGAAGTGTAAAAAAATTTGCTTTATTTATTATTTATACTGAATCTGTTAACCTAATTCATCGTAATCCTTTTCCACCTACTTCTATCGAGAATGACTAGACAGACGGTAGTTAAAGCAAATACAAAATCGAGTAGGAAAGTTCTTGAAGGTCGAACGGCTAAAATGAAAAATATAGTAGTTGTTTTTTGGACCCTATCTCTAACAAGGACAGCCCGAAGGAAATCCTTGCCTGGGACTCTGTCATAATAGCTTAAGGGTGACGGAATCCCCGTGTCTCATCATCGCTGTCCATCTAGGCAAGTCTAGACAAACGACGACTCCTCTCGCTACCCCATCATCCCTGTCCTTGAGTTGCAATATCTGTGTCACATAACAAGACCGCCCCCTTCTTTGTAACTTTTCAACACCAGAGAACATGCACGATATAATGGTGTTTGCATCACGTGGTACAGTTACCTGCTCACAGAGCCACGTACAAACATCCACCGACAACACCTGAGTACCACATGATGGGGCGAATTGTAGTCCCTGCAGTAAAAACATTGGGAGGTTGATGCTCTTCTCCGCCCGAAGAGATAGGATCGGAAGACACCATTTCTTTTAAAAGCTGTGTCAACCAGTAATTTTAGTTGTCCAAATTTATGGTCAATCCATGGCGCAATATTCTTTATTAAACGATACGTTCAACGTCTTGTTAAAGATAGCTCCCATCTCCTTTGATATTTTTGGATCAAATCTTGTCATGCGATTTCCCTTTTTTCACCCTGAATGATCTTACATCGCATAACTGAAAGCTGGCAGAGTAATGAGTAGATCTTTCTCCGAGAGGACTTTGGACCTGCCTTGTTGCTTAGCAATCTACTCAGTGCTTTCACTTCGTTCAGCCTTCGCCAAGGTTTCCGTGAGAACTTCCTCCCCTTATTCAGCCAAACCAGTAGACAGTTGACAGAAGTCGAGCAACGGATAGGACGATCATCGAGCGAAATCGAGATGGAAGTGAGCAATCTTCTGCCAGCCATCACAACAAATTTCTTTTTTTCATAAGAAAGGTGTAAGCCTCGCACTTGAAGACATTCTTGAACCTTCCGTATCGATATATTTGTCGTGGCTGCGAATCATCTTTTGTTCTCTCCCGCACCACAGTGCAATATCGTCTGCGAAGGTGAATGGAACAAATCCCTCGGATAAGCAAATTGGAGAAAACTATCATATAAACGAGGTTCCATAATGTGAAACCTAAGATTTACCCTTAAGGGACCCACATGTAACCTAAAACTGGTGCCTTGTGAACGGCGTTTGCCGGTCCAAGTAACTACCTAGTAGTCTGAGGCAATGACCCCTCTCGGAGCTGTGTTAAAGCTTAGTTACGGGTCCGGCTCGGGGGATCAGTAAAGACGAAAAAAAAAAGTACATCATTCAACAATCAATAATACGAGTATCTGTTCAAGATTTTGTTATTAAAATACATTGCATCCCCTAAGTAGGTCTAATTGTATGTTTTACAAATTAATTAATATTTTGTTTTTATTTTCTTTCCTTTTTAGTAAGATAGAAATTATCCTTTTGTCAGATGACAAATAAAAAAACAACATATACAGCATTCGAAACATTAGCAAATCAGCTGATTATCGATTTGCCAATAATCGATAGTAGCCAACTAATAGCCGTGCGAGGATAATGAAATAAATAATAACAATAAAAGCTCTGGTAGAAAAAGACTGTTATACTAATGGTAATATGACAACAATTAATTATGTAATTAAAATCCAAATCAATTACATTAGTAAAAAATAACATTAAAATGTTCACTATACATCATTTAGTAAAATGAATAATTATAGTTATGTTTTGATTATAAAATAATCTGTAAAATGATAGATACACAAAACCATAAAAAAAAAAAAATAATAATAACAACACTATAAAATAATAGATAAAAATAAAAATAATCCGTTTATACCATTTCTGAAAATCTTGTAACTGTACAGTCGTATAATCCAAGATAATTTAACTAGAAAACAAGTCTTTAAATAAAACAAAATGAAAATGGCCAGAATTACCAAGAGAATAATAACACCACTTAATGGCACATAAAGAGAGATTTGATATACAATATAAATATGTAAACATAAAGATATAAACAAATGTTGTAGTGTTACTATAACACATCATATGGAATGTCTAGAAATTAAAAACGATTTCAGAATTGCACTTCGTCTAAAACACGTTAGTTACGATTTCCTATTCTTTGATTGAATTAATCATATAAATTATTATCAGTGATAATTAATCATAAATTTAAAGTATATTCAAAAGAAGAATTGTTTTAATCTGTAAAGAACAACATTAATAGAAGCGTTACTTTACCACAAATATTAATACACATATTACACTTTACAGAAACAATTACATGGAATCTAATAAATCCTTTTATATTAACAATATAAGATATAAATTTACAATTACTAAATAGGTAACAGTACTGTTAATGTAATTTTCAATTATTTTCATTAAACAATAAAAAACTTAAACAAAAACTCACTTTACAAGATTTCCACATAAAAGAAAGATCGATGATACTCGAGAACGAAGCGTAGAGCGTGGATATATAAGAGAGACGCATACAGATATCCAGGACTACGGCGACCAAACAAGAAGCGAAGAAGAACAGCAACAATTAAAATCTAATAGTTTGAAATTAAATAAGTAAGGACTGATCGCATAACAACAGCAGCATAAAGAAATTTCCCGTGGATCGACGAATGAACAAAGAAATTGAAATAAAGCTGCTGGATAAAGTTTCCCGTAACGCCGCGAATAATATTGAAGACGAATATTCCAAAAAAATAAAACTGATAACAGTACCGCGACCGATATAGTTGCACAAAGAAAATAATAAAAGTCACTAGCAATGGAGCCGGGCTGGTCCCGAACAGCATGGAATCTAATTCCAGATTGAATATAATTATTGACAATTAAAAATGATTAAAATGCGAAATGTGCCAAGGACAAAAACTAATAAACCCAGGAGTCGGAGAACGTGTCCTGTTCGCTGCAATGTTAAGGCCGGACTGAAGCCAAAGACGATGGAAAGAAAAAAAAGGAGGGCTCGCACCAACAAGTGCAATAAAGGCAAGCGTGGGAAACAGAGACATTCGGGTCGTGGGAAAAGTAAAGAGAATGACACAACGACCTGCCCTAGTTGCGAAATAGGGAGGACGTAACATTACACACCACTAAGTCACACACCCAACGAACAGGCAAAAGGCAATAACAATAAAAAATAAACAAAAAGGCGAATGTGTTAACAGTCGTATCTTTGAGTGCTTTAAGTTAAGAGTTATTTTCGTATAGTTTGAAAGCGACTATTTTTTAACTTAGCTGTTTTGTTTTGTAATGTCCAATTCTGTAAAAGTTTTTCAATTTTTTGTGTGCAAAAGTTACAATTCTTTAGGGGTAGTCGATTAAACTAATTTTTTTTTTATAATCTCTTTTCATTAAAATTAGGTGATAAGATATTGCTCGAAAATTCTATTTATAAAACGTTTGTTATTAAATGAATCGATGTCTTTTTCATTCCTCATTCTCTTTAGCAGTACCAAAGTTATACATTCCAGCATTCACCAGGTAACTTTTGGCTCACGTTGTGTAATCTCCTTCTCTGCATTCCTGTGTTTTTTTTTTTAATCTCCCATCCATAGTTTTGGTAAAAATAGGATTTAAACCTTTTAATTACAACAGTATAAGTAAAATGACTTTTTCCCCCTGCTCCCCCGGACCGAACCAGCAATTAAGCAAAACTCAGTCCGGGGGAGTATCTTTTGCCTCTAACAGGCCTCCCTGCCCAAAGATAAAAATTTTTATACGGATTTGAATACTAGATCATGGATACCGGTGTTCTTTGGTGATTGGGTATCAATTAACCGCACTTCTCAGGAGTGGTCGACCTGAGATTGTACAAGACTACACTTCATTCACATCATTCTCATTCATCCTCTGAAGTAATACCTTAACGGTAGTTCCGGAGGCTAAACAGATAAATGAGAGGCCTCCCTGCCCACCGGTTGTATGATACGTAAAATGTTATATTTAACAGAAAGAAAAAATATGATAAGTAAAATGTTATACTTTTTTAAAATTCAGCTTTTGAGAGTCTACGACAAATAAAATCAACCTACTCAATATTTTAGTTCAAAATTCAGCAAGTTTTTTCATGTTATTCTACAATCCTATCTTTTATACTTTCGTTATAATATGGCAGAAAAATTATTTCCATCTGGTTTTAAAGTAACTTCGCGCAAAGAAAATTATATAACTAAGTTTTATAAAGAAAATAAAAATTCCAATTGAATAATATAATCTACAACTTAAATTATTGAAAGTTTTTCTTAGCTGGAATCGTACTAGTGTATTAGCAGTTGAAGGAAAAAATATTTTTCCATACCGTATAATATTGAACAATGAAAATCCTGCTAAAGATTAAATGTTATTATAGAAATAAAAACCAAAATAGAATTAGTAATTTAAAAAGTAAACAAGAGGTAAATAAGGAAAACGAGAAAACATTTATATAAATAGCGTTATTTTAAAAAAAAAAACCTTTTCCCTAATTTGTTCCTTCCGTAATTAAAATATATATATATATAATGAATTTCGTTTATAGTTTCCTCAATGATTTAACTTCTCGACAGCGAGAGGTCTCTGGATTTGACATCCAGCTGAGTTGGTAACTTTTTTATTTGAAATAAACGTTACAGTTTAAGGAAATCGAGTCTTCTGACACTGACAATCCCTTCTTGATCGTTTATTTTTCCTATGTTCTCTTATCCCTTTTCCACCATCCTAATTATTTAATCTCGACACCGTATGCACCCTTTGATGTCCAAATGTTTATTTTCTTCTTTTATAATATTTATTGTACCGGGAGCAGTAAAATTAAATAATATTTTTAAAAAAGAAGAAATTTTCACTTTGGAAATTTATTGGTTTGTCTTACATATATATATATATATATATATATATATATATGTATATACTCATTTTTATTTTGTTGTCGAGTTTTTGTTGAATTAACTTTTTTTTATTCATTAAATGATTGTAAAGTAACTTAAAAGTAAGAAAATAAAATTTGAATTGACATTGATATGTATGTATTGAGAGAAAGAAATAGAGAGAAAGAGAGTGTCAGAGTGAGAGTGAGTGAGTGAGTGAGTGAGTGAGTGAGTGAGTGAGTGAGTGAGAGAGAGAGAGAGAGAGAGAGAGA
>JAAAKQ030073277.1:0-15353 GCA_010016005.3 Zanna intricata | reverse complement strand
TAAATTAATTTATTTTTTAGTTATTAAATTTATCACTGTGGTATATGCTTTATCTTTGATGTCATAATACTATTTATTACTCATTTTCTGATTTATGTTAAGATTTGTTATTCTTAACATAATTTATTTATTCATTATTTCTCCTCTCCTCAATTTTACATAATTACATAGCTATATTATATCTTCATACAAAAAAAAAAAAAAAAATCTTTCAACTTAAATGTTAATTATACTTAGAAAAAAGTAACAGTATTAAAGTTTCTAATGTATTTAGTTCTGACACAGTTTATTGTTACATTTTCTTTTAATGGTGAAGAGATTGGTAATTCTGAGAGAAAACCTTTTAATTGTATTAAAGCAATTAAAAAATTTAAAAACTATTAACATAAAGGTATTGTGCTGTCTATGACAAAAGTAAATTAATTATTACTCATACGTATTGTTTGTGCAATAAGAATTAACATCCAACGTATGTCAATAAACCTTGATACCATCAGAATTGCATAACAATAGAAGTTTTATTTTAACACTCCAATACCAAACAGCATTTTCTTACAATATTTTGAAAATATCTTTATAACTAAAATATTAGTTACAAATGAAGAGGCTTTGCGGAAAATCGATGAAAAAAGATGCATTTGGAAAAATATAGTTAAAAGAAGAGACAAACTTATAGGCCATATATTAAGGCATCTCGGAATACTCGCTTTGATATTGGAAGGACATATTAGATGGGAAAAATTGTGTAGGCAGGCAACGGTTGGAATATGTAAAACAAATTATTAGGGATGTAGGATGTAGGAGTTATACTGAAATGAAATGACTGGCATTCGATAGGGAATCTTGGGGAGCTGCATCAAATCAGTCAAATGACTGAAGACAAAAAAAAAAAAAAAAAAAAAAAATTTCCACGGAGACAGGAAGTCTGCCAAGAACTTTTTTGTATCCTAAAAATTTTCATTTGAAAAATCTCTTTGTAAAAAATATACAACTTGATCTCCTTTAAAAATAAAAAAAAAAAAATGATCATCCTGAACTAAGATTAAAACAAATGTTTTTAAAAGTTTTTTGGATCGATTAAAGAAATTGTTCCTTGTTTGATAGTCTGTTAATAAATATTGAGAAACCTTGAAATTTATAATATTTATGAAGCCTGTATAACATTTTGTATTATATAAACTGTTTAATATTAATCAAGAATTACATGATTCTCTTCTTTTTATAAAAATAATAATTCAGTAATAATAATTTATTTACTTTTTTGGTAATTTTTTTTTAAACATAATTTAATAAAGATGTAGGGTAATTTATGGTTCTTCGTAGTCGAGGTTGTTTTAATTCAGTTTTACCATTCAACTTTATATAATATGTGAAATAAATTTAAAATCATTTTATATATATTTTATACGTATTTAAAATTTAATATGTATTTAATATTTTGACTTAAACTAAACAGTAAGAAAAAAAAAGTTGTTTTTCTGAGCTAAGTATAAGTTTGTCGCCTCGTAATAAAGAATGTAAATTTATAAACTACATTTTAATAAATGTCACTACTCTATATTACGAATATTGTTCAACTATTCATGAGCTTTCTTATACTTTCTTAAACTTTTATGCAACATGCATGTTTGGACGGGGGCTAAGAATGTTATTTACACATTATCACTATCACACTAAAAAAATATTATTTGAACTAGTTATATTTGTTTAACTTTTTTAAGAAAGTCATAGAATTAAACAGATAAATAATTTTTGGTTAATCATTTTTTTTTTTAATTGTAACTTTTATTAAAAAATAAAATTTATTAATGCCGTAAGAGAAAAAGAAGTTAAAATTAGAGGGGGAAAAAAGAAAAAGAGGAAAATGATCTTTTACTTTTGCAAGTATTGTCCTGGCTGATTGTAGTGTTGTGTACATGTGTATGAATAATTTAAATATTGTATCCAGTCTGTTTTATTGACTATCATTATCAATGTTAATATAATTAATAAATGAATTAATTTCGCAAGAATTTGCACTAATTATATCTTAACGTAAAAAAATAATAAATAGCTAAAAATAAAACAGAGTACATATTCAAAGGCAATTCTTTTTATAATTTCTTTGTGATTTTTTTTTGTATAAAATATTATTACATTTATAATTGTCATTTGTTGTTTTTTTATGTAAGTTGTCAGAAATCAAGACTGTTGACTGAAAGATGACTTTCCATTGATAATATCTGTTTTATTAAAATCATATTAGTCCAGTCATTTGGGAGTTTTACTTGGAAAGTTTTCTGGGAGTTTCGAAAATTGGTAATTTTATAGATTTTTATATGCTCTTTCCAAATTTTAACTTTGCCACTTGAGCCTCCATATTGGAAAAATGGCACCTAAAAACAATGTTTTGATAATATCTCCTTTCCGACTCACTTTACAATAAAAACATTTATATAATAAATTAAGCTAGAGAAAATTTCCTACAATTTATGTAATAATCCTTTTCTTTGTAAAATCAATAGTTTTAGCATACGAGCATTGCAAAATTTACTTCAACATGCATTTTGGCAAAAAAACTCCTTTCCACACCACCTTGAGGTAGAGTAAGTAGCGTGTTTTTTTTTTTTTTTTATTGTGGTATCCACAGTAGGCCTAATCCACGTGCAGTACACTATTCCAAAATTTACTGCATTCTCTTTTGCTTCACTGTTCTCGTTGGACCAGGTATTGCAAGTTCACCATTTTCAGTACCGATCGAAACGTCACAGACAGTAATGTCTTTCACATCATCCGCGATGGGATTATCCGTTTCATTGCAATCCTTCGTTCTCGATTTCATCATATGTTTGCTCAAAAGAGTCTCTGTTTCTTCCTCTTCATCGCTATCTTGTAATCGAACTTGTGAATTATCACAGGCACCACTACAATTTGTGCATATAACGGAACTTGCTAGAGCTCATAATGATGATTGGAGTGGAGCGATTGTTGAACGTCTCTAGCATGTTAATGATTTGGTCACAGCCAATGCACATTATCACAACTCGTGCATGAAAAATTGTACCAAGCCCCACTGACTGAAGAAATTAAAAAAAGAGGTCCGTATGCAAACGAGATTGATAATGTAATGCAGTACATTTAATCTTATCTCAAGCAGAATTCCGAAGAGTGTCAGTTTTCTCTGGGCAAACTGATAACCAAAATTGAAGGTGATTACCGTCCACACATAAAAACGGTAAAAGCACAACTCAAAAAATTTAGGAGATGATATTTTAATTGCTGTCATTGCCAGTAAGGCTCCTGTACTTTGTTTTTGAAATACAGGGCTTAATTTATTGACGGAAGTCTGGTACAACCCAAAAAGTGACAAGGCAGAAGAACGTCGGCGTATTGTAAAGACAACAGCAGCAATCGTTATAGAGGATTTTCGCTCTAGGGTCTAAGAGACAAAACATTATCCTCCATCAGAAAAGTTTTTCAAGAAGTTGAGTCGGATATACCTGAAACTTTACGCGTTTTCCTGGATGATGTGATTTTGAGAAATAAACATGCGTCCCTTGAGAAATGGAAGAAAAAAAGCATTGCTGTCGCACATTCTGTAATTATCGCAGCAAGGCTGAAATCTTTCTTATCATTATTACAGTTCGGAGTAGCAGCATTTTTGTTTCAAAAGTATTGACCTCGGCGATTAATAGATGCATTATCATCTCTTGGATTTTACTCTTCGTATACTGAAGCAGTGCTGTTTGAAGTTTCAGCTATAATGCGCTCAATGTTGGATATTGATGATAACACATTTTTGCAATTTGTTTTCGATAACGCTGATTTCAACACTCAGATATTAGATGGACATAACACTTTTCATGCCATGGGCGATATCCATTGTATAACACCTAGAGAAGATATCGCTTCCGATCAAAATATTCAACAATTATAGCAAATGCCGTCTGCAAAAGTTGTAGGTAGTATTGGTGCCATTGCATTAAAAACATTTGTGAAGAGAAACGATATGGACTTAAAAACAATAAAGATTCGAAACCTCGGTAGCATTCGTGCGGTTTCGAAACCAATTATATGCCGTCTGTTTCGGACTTATAGTGACTATATCGAAAAAGGACATGCCTAACATCCCTGGATGGAGTGGGTTCATTGAACTAGCGACAGCAGAACTCCCCTTCCAAAAATTATTTGTAGGATGTTTCATTAATGCTCCACCAAGTGATTACGACACAATTTTGACTACTCTGTTATCTGTTTCTGAAAAATGTGAGTCATTACACCAGCTACTTGTTTCGTTACATTTGACCAGGTTGTCTATTTCAAAGCGCAGGAAATCATTTCCTCATGATGAGGACTCCAAATTAAGTAATTGTGTCATAAGACTCTGTGGATTCCATTTATTAATGTCGTTCATGGGATCAATTGGATACATAATGACTGGTAGCGGATTAAAAGAGCTCTTCAACGCCTTTTACGCATTGAATTCAATTAACAAAATTATGGCAGGACACGCATATTTGCGTGTGGTAAGAGCATTTGTTGACTCATCTTTCAGTTGTTACAATTGTCCTACAATCAATAGATTTCACACCTGACCTCAGTACAGAATTAGAAAGCATTTTATATAATTTCGATAGGTCAGTGGTACTCGTGGCGGACCAGGAAGAATGTTACAAAGAACTTGCTGAGAAATTTGAGAATCAATTGATTAAATATGAACGTGGTGCTACAGTGAAATTATGGGTGCAATATTTCCGGATGCTTACACTTGTAAGAAGTTGGTAGTACTGGCATTTCTAAAATTGGCAGCGATTTCTGTACTGTAAAATTCAAATGGAATGACAGACAACCGAAGCAGCAGCACGACAACATTCATTCCAAACATATCACCAGTGGTATGGGAATGAACAAAATTCAGAGCAATGGGGGTGGAAAAGAAACAAGAATGGGTTAATTCCTGTCACCACACTCGAGCTCCAGCTTCGGAAATCTTGTTAAAATTGATTTCTTGCAAATGCAAAAAGGGATGTCAGAAAGCCTGTGGATGCAGAAAGGCTGGGTTAAAGTGTTCTGTTCTATGCATAAATTTTAGTGGTACCTGTAATAATTTGCAAGTTCCATTACAGGATAGCGATGAAGAGGAAGAAAGAGAGACCGTTTCCAAGCAAACATATGATGAAATCGAGAATGAAGAGGATTGCGATGAAACTGATAATCCCATCATGAATGATGTGAAAGAAATTACTGTCTGTGACATTTCAATCGGTACTGAAGATGATGAACTTGCAATACCTGGTCCATCAAGAACAGCGAAGTGAAAGAGAATGTGATAAATTTTGGAATAGTGCACTGCATGTGGATTAGGCCTACTGGGGATACCACAATTAAAAAAATTGCACCACTTACTCTACCTCAAGGTGTTGTGGAAATGAGCTTTTTTTGTGAACATGCATGTTGAAGTAGACTTTGCAACGCTCGTACACTAAAACTATTGATTTTACAAAGAAAGAGGTTATTACATAGATTATAGGAAATTTTCTCTAGTTTAATTTATTATTTAAATGTTTTTATCGTAAAATGAGTCGGAAAGGAGATTTTATCAAAAAATTGCTTTTAGGCACCATTTTTCCAATATGGCGGCTTGAGCGGCAAAGGTACGAGGTGGCAAGTTGAAATTCGGAAAGAGCATATATAAATCTATAAAATTACCAATTTTCAAAACTCCCAGAAAACTTTTCAGGTAACCTCCTTTTTGAGACCCAAATGACTGGACTATATTTATAGTTGTGATTTTAATTTATTTGTTTTTTAAATTTATAACATCAAAAGTAAAATCAGAATAATGCTTCAGAAAGATAACATTATTCTAATTGACTAATTGCATTTAGAGTGTTAATATCATTTTGCTATAGATTAGGTATATCGTTTGAAAACGCATACCTTCTTCTTTATAATTAATTTTTATCACTTTTTTTTACAGACTTGTATGTTGTGTCTACTTCTATGTTCAGTTGCTTCTCTTTTATATTAAAATAAGTGCATACATATGTTTTATGTTAATGAAAAATGTTGTTAGGTTTTTAAAATTTATTTTATAGGTTTTCTGATTTTCAAGTCAATGAAATTTCAGAAGATGGTGTATTAATCAAATTGACCTCCCAGAAATTACCAGAAAATCCAGTACCTAAAAAAGGTATGTATTACTGTACATCTATTATTATTTTGTTTAATTTATTAAGAAATTAAAGGTAGTAAAAGAAGCTTTTTTGTGAAAAAAAATTGTTTTTGTGATTTTATTTATTTGTTATAAGATCCTTAACTTTGAAAGTATTTTGCTAGTGAATTTTTATTATAATTCTAATAATAATCTGTTTATTACTTTCTCGATTATTGTAAAATGAAAATAAAGTATTAATTTTAGTTTTTTCCTACCACCCGTATAAGTTTGTGTTAAGTATGGTAAAATCCAGTAATCTGAACTAATTGGAACAAATCTTTTTCAGATTGCATCTTTTAATTTATACATCAGAATAATTTGAGTTCATGTATGTTGTATTTCTATAATATATACTTTATTACCATGTGTTAATGTTCAGTTTATTATTGCCAACAAAAAAAAAATTTGTTTAATTAACATCGGTTTTTTTTTTTTTTTTTTAATCTTGATAACCTTTTATAAAACCAATAAAAAAATGATGGAAAGAGTTATGGCTGAAAGTTTATCAGTTCAAAAATTTGATGAACATCTGTGGGTGATCTGAAACATTTTCGGCTTGAGAGTGAAAATGAGAATTTTTGTTTACAAAATATTGATATTTTTCAGTATAATATCCCTTAATATTACAACACTTCATCCAGTGGTGTTCCAGCATCATTATCCCATCTTTTTATTGCAAATCCCTTAATTTTTCTCTATGCCAAGACACTTTTGTGGGCAGGTGCATTGTCCTGATAGAAGATGATGTTTTCTTCTTCAAGGTGGGCTGTTTTCACAAATTTTTCAGTTTTGTTAACTTTCTAACTATTCTAAGAATAGTATTTCCCAGTTATTGTTTTACTTTTTTCAAGTTAGATGATTAAAAGAATTATTTTCGCATCCTAAAAACTAATGCCATGATCTTTTCCACTGATGGTACTGTCTTCCCCTTTTTCTCAGTTGAAGAACTTGCTTCTGTCCTCTGATTGGATTATTGTTTCAATTCTGATGTGTAATGGTGTATCCATGTCTCATTCATTGTTACATATTGGTGCATAAAATCACCCACATTCTTAAAACATACCAAGCACTGTTCAGAAATGAACAGTGTGAATGAGTTTTTGATCCGCTGTGAGCACGTGCATCATCCATCTTTGCACAAAGCTTTTTCATGTGCAGTTCTTTGTGCAAAATGTAACTGATCTGTTCTTTTGAAATCCCTGCAGTCTTGAAATTTCATACACTGATTTTCCAAAATCATTTTGTGCACTTTTTCAATGATTTCCGGAGTGGTTGCACTTTTCGGACAACCTTCATGTGGATCGTCTTGGATGCTTTTATGGCCATTTTAAACTTGGCCACCCATTTTTTCAAGGTGGACATTGAATGAGAAGAAGAGTCACCATACACATTTCCAATCCTTGAACAAATTTCAGTCTGCATCAAACCAAAAAATTTTATCACTGCATGATATTTTGTTTTCTCAATTTCCAACAACATATGTACTGCAACTAATTCATACAGCTGTATACAGCCAACTGCTGGATGGAATGATATACAATTTCACATGGTGCCTTCTAGCAGTTGTGCCAACGTGCAGAAAAAATCTTACAACTAGTGCTGCAATCTGTGCATGAGGCTAAGAACTTTTCAGACCACCCTCATACTGATGATGCTCTGAACTTTTTAGAATAATTGTTCAGAAAAGTAGATATGGAAATAAACAATTTAAGCAATTCATATCAAATAACAGTTAGTTTGATTTTAAAAATTACACCAAAAGTAGAATTACATTC
Organism: Zanna intricata; assembly: GCA_010016005.3. NCBI lineage: Eukaryota > Metazoa > Arthropoda > Insecta > Hemiptera > Fulgoridae > Zanna > Zanna intricata. The sequence goes on along the minus strand of JAAAKQ030073277.1, from coordinate 7,382 downwards.
ATGATATGAATGCAATATATGAAGTGTGATTGGAAAGTTTTAAATTAGGTACCACTAGTGCTCAATAGGAGGAGGTAAATTAGCTCACATATGAGGAAGGGGAAGCTTGTTTTGTCCTTCAAAACATCCTGAAAAGATCACAGTTATATCTTTGTTTGGATTTTTAGTTGTCAGTAGATTAATGATTTCAAAAAAGGATAAAAAATGGTTCAATGAGTCTTGAGTTAATGTTGTTGAGTCTGTGTCTGTGAATCTTGTTTGAAAACTGGGAAACAACTTCAGAGATTTATTAACTTGTAAAAGTAGGTTTTGGGGATAAATATCCTGAGCCAGTCAACTGTTTCAACAGATTCAAAGATGGTCAAGAATCACTTGAATATGACTCCCAGTCCAGCCGGGCTTCCAGTTTTAAAAACCAACAAAAATATTATGAAAATTTCTGATTTAATTTGCTCTGACAATAAACATGTAAAAAGGAGATGGCTGATGAACTAAATTTAAGTTGCCTCGCAGTTAAGTCAATCTTAACTGAAGATTTGAACATGTGTTGAGTGTCCATAAAATTCATTCCAAAATTATTGGGGACCAGCAGAAACAACAAAAGAATTGAAGTGTCCCAAGAATTGTGCCGGAACTGACCCAGATTTGTTAAATAAGGTGATAAGTAATGGGTTTATGAGTATGACCCAGAAACAAAGGCACAATCATTCTAGTGGAAAGGTCCAAGTTCACCACAAATGAAAAAAAGTGCAACAAAATTGTAAAGTGGAAGACTGTGTTGGTTTTCTTTGATCATAGGGGTATCATGCATCACAAATTTGCCTCTAGGGCAATACTATAAAAGTGTCTTTTAACATTTGCAAAACAAATGTGCGGAAGAAGAGCCCTGCACTCTGGCAAGACAAAAATTGGGTCCTCCACCACGAAGCACTTATTGTGCATTCTTGATGGTGGAGTTTCTGGCCAAATTTCAAATTATCTGTGCTTCCGCCATCCCCTATTTTTGATTTAGCCCCTGCTGACTTCTACCTGTTTCTTAAATTGAAACTTTTGCTGAAAGGGAATCGATTTGACTCAATTAAAGACATCCAGGCAAATATTTGGAAGGTACTTACACCTGAAGAAAGAAAATGTCAGGATTGTTTTCAAAAGTGGCAACACGGTTTGAGTTTGTGTATTCCATCCAACTCAAAAGGAGACTTTTTAAGTCTGAAGGGAATTTAATTCAGAAGGGAACTACTGCCTAGAAGATCCATTACAGTAGGCTGTAAGGACTGCCATTTTGAAATTACAAGTCCAATCTTAAAACTTTCCAATCACTCCTTGTAACTAAAGAAAGTGATATTGGTGGACTAACATCAGCAATTTGATCTCGAGAGGATGAAACGAGGAGCTCTCTTGAGGTAGCTTCTGAGATAAGTAAAAAAAAAAAATGCAAATATAGTGAGTGATTATTGGGATTTTTTTATAAAACATGAGAGGCATTATGAATGTTTCCTTTGTTTCCATTCTTAAATAGAAGGATATTTGAGGAATAGTTTTCTATATAAAAGACTGATTTGTTGACATGGAGAGGTATGAAATATGATTTTTAAATTTCCTTGCACATTTAATTTTTTAGCAATTATATATTGTGGTGTATTAATTGTAAACTATTAATTATAGAAAAGTATAAAATTTGATATATTTAAGTAAAGACTGATTAATTAATTGAATATTTAATAATTCTTTGTGTTTTATTAGTTATTGAAAGATAAGGCTCTTTCAATTAATACAAGTGTTTTTCCTTTTTTTTATATCCATTCAAAATATCTAGAGTACTTGGAATTTTAGATTATGTGTCAATCTTTACAGTAATGTCTAATATTTTACTGTTTGTCCTTCTATCTTCCTTGAAATAATTTTATTTTTCATTAGATAAGACTTGTCAGGATCAGTATAAAAAAAAATTTCATCCCAAATATAGAGGATAGTATGCTCTTAATTTGAAAAAATGGAGGAGTTTTAAAAACTGTCTAACTTTGCTTTTGTAAGCTGCTATCTTAAAATATTTTTTTAATAATTTTATTTTCTAAATAAATTAAAACTGTTGTTATGTTTATGATCCATAATTATATTAATGGAATACATTTAAAAAGTATATTTTTTGTTTAAATAACTGAAAATATTGTCAGCTGAAGTATTTTGAAACTGTAATACTTGGTACATTTATGAATATCTTACTCATATTGTAAATTTATGAAAATTTTTGTAATATCTCACTTACTTATCAAAATAATGTAGAACTTTTATTTATTTTCTTTATAATTAAGAGAATAAGCAAGGTCATAATAATAAAAAGATTTTCTTCATCTTTACCAATTAAGCCAGATTTCACATTGCACATAAATGCTTGGCAGTTATATGAATATTGTAATTTTTTCTTTTTTTACTTCTATAAAGAATTTCTAATAAAATACAAGGTTTGATAGAATGATCTGTTGATTTTGTAGTCTTCGTTATGTTGGCATAACTGTTGGTGAGAAGGTGGGAACACTGTACCACCTAGCTGTAGTTATATCATTTTAGTTGCCATCATGAGTTGATTGGGTGAACATCGTGTGTTTGTAATTGAAGTCTAATATAAAAATAATTATTCCCTTATCACTATACACAGTTTATTCCATAGACATTTTAATTGAGATCTATACATGTCTGTTCCCAGTAGGAATATAATAATACTGTAGAAAAAAGATAAATATTGGATAAAAAGATAATATTACTGTGGATAAATATTACTATATATAAATAAAAATGAATGTTTGCTTTTCCTGTATGCATTCGTATACCATTAATCTAATTGGGGTGAAACTGGTGAATTTTGTACACGTCCACAAAGGTTTCTGAATTAGTTAGGACCTGCCAGGTGGTGCTGGAGTCGAGATATTTCAAAAAGTTGTATTTATCGTTTGATTTGGCTCATATTCACAATATATCTCAATTACTTGAAAATAAATATTTTTGTAAAAAATTGACCTGCTAGGTGGCTCTGAGGTTGAGATATTTAAAAAATTATATTTATGGACTGATTTGACTCATTCAGAATATATATTAGTTACGTGAAAAGAAAAATTTTTGTGAAAACTATACTGGCTTGGTGGTTCCGGTGTAAAGACATTTATGAAACAAACAAATATACAGACTTTTTTCTTCTATATGTATAAAAAAAGTCAATGTTCATATGTGTGTCCACTGTTGACTAAAAAACACTACTGGACCAATTTATGCGCGGGTTTTTGCAAAATGGTCTGAGTTGTCTGGAGAAGGGTTAAAGCTGTTGAAATTCTTGATTTAATCAGTAGAAAGAAATTTACAGATATTTTGAACAGACTACTCTGTTTGGAGAGAGTAGTTTAATTAAATCTGATAGGTAGTGCTGTATTGACAATTGGATTTATTTACATTTTGACTTTTATAAAATGAAAGGTTAAATTATATGAACGCCTGTAATGTTCAGTTTTTTAATGTTTCATCAACTTTTCAATTGTGCTTATTTAATCTATACATATACTCAAATCTAGCAATAGCGAAGCATTGCCGGGTCTGCTGATATTTTATAAATGAAATCAATTGGATGATAATGCAGTATGAGAATGCTCAAAAACATTGATGCTGTAAGGTTAGCCATAATGTGGACTCCACAACATTCAGCAGCAAGGCATGCTGCTGCACTAGGCATTACTGATATAAGAAGAATTCTCCATGATGACCTTCAATTCCACTCCTATAAGATGATGTTAGTACAGGAACTCTGTGTAAATGAATAACTGGGCATCTCATCAAGCAGCATGGGAGTTCATCCTCAAAAATGTTCACTACAGCTCTATTATTCTTTCAAGTGACAAGGCACATTTTCACTTCCTTGGATGTGTCAATAAACAGAATTACTGTTACTGGGCTGCCAGTAACTCACAAACTTCACCAGTGATTGCTTCACAGTCAATATGTTACAGTGTGTGGTGCGGTTTCAAAATTCAGCGTAACAGGCCCATAATTATTGGAGTTGTCAAATCACAGAGTAACAGTATTGGTTCATCAGTATGTAATGATGTTGCACCCATTTTTGTTACCGAAACTGAATAAGCTTGATGATAGAATTTTGTTCCAACAAGCTGGTGCACATTGCTCTTACAGTGAGAATTTCCATGTGAAACTTTTCCAGGACCTTTGATCTAACGACAAAGCAACATTCCCTGGCCAGCAAGTTGACCTGGCCATTTGTATTTATTTGCATTTATTTTAAAAATAAAATATACTGCGATCGCATGCATTCAATGAACTCAAGGAAGTCATTCAATTGCAGCAGTTCCATATGAGCGATGAAAAATTTTAGAAAGAGGTTAAATGAGCACATGAAGGGAAAATGGGAAACATTTTTACTACATAATTTTCAAGAAAAGTATAAAATATTGTAAGTAATTCATAAATTGATGTTTAATTTTACATATTACATTTTGTAATACTATGAAATATATATTTTTATTGTTCTTCCAAAATCGTCAGATCATTCTGCCAGACCCTGAATTAAAAAATTAAATTGTTAAGATTTGATTGGTTTTTTATAATCTATTAATTTATTGTACATTTTGTATTTTGCAGTTGCTATAGGTGATATTTCTGAAATTAATGACAGTAATTTATTAAAAATATTGCCAAAAGAAAAATGGGATGAATTATATACAGTTGTTAAAAATGAAAATCCTGAGGATTCTGTCAAAATTGAGGTACATTGTTTTTTTCATATAACAATTTAAGTTTATGTTAATATAAATTAATTTTATATTATGTTAGTCAATTTTTTCTCATTAAATTTATAGAATAACTAGTATTTATTACCCTTAGGTTACTGATGTGTCAAAAGAAGAACGGTTAAAGATTCATGAAGCAATCAGAACAATATTTAAGAATAAAGTTATCTCTAATACTGTTGTTGAAGAAGATGATAGAAAGGTTTTAAAAATAACTTGTGCAAAAGATGATAGTCAAAAAGGTGTGTAAATAATACTATATATATTTTAATAATAGTTTCTAAGTATTATTTATTCTAATAATTATTTTACTATATTTCTTAAGCTTCAGTTGTCTGTCTTAGCATTCTTTGTTTCTACACTGTAATCTGTCATGTTAAAAATAAATAAAGATGATAACTCATTCTAACCCCGTTTTGTTATTTACAATGCATTTAGAAGATTAATTCTCTTTGTTGCATCAATTGCTATTTTTCTCCATCTGTTAATCAAATTATTGCTTTTTGTTCTTATTGATTCTGTATATACTTGTTTTGATTATGTCTGAATTGTCAGAAGTTCAGTCTGTTATCACAATGTTTGGATTGTAATTACAGTCATCAGTTTATTCAGTAAAATAAATAACAGCTTGATTGACATATATGTATTTTTTATGGTTGACTTCCCAAAAATATTATTTGTGTAATAAGAATATTTATTTATTGTTCTGTGTAAATGAATAGGTAATTTTTTTAAATTCTATTTTGTGCAGTGACTGATTCAGTCAACAGTGATTAAAAAAAAAATTAAGTGTTTTCTACTGCAATCTTTATCATTGAATTTACTTGAGCAGCAAAATACTAGGAAAATATTAGCTTTATCGTTATTATTTTACTATTTGTAATAAATTTTTAGAGATATCTCCATCTCTAAATGTAGAAAGAAGAAATGGTCCGCCAAGATAATAAAAGTATGTTGCTTTATGTAATGTTTCCATATAATTGTATTATCAATATTTATTAAAATACTGTGGTTAGTATAAGCTCTATTATCTCTTTTCTTCTAATTAAAAAAAAAAAATATAGATTGCCTGAACAAAATATTTAATTAATTTCTATATTTTATTATTTAGATACCAATTTGAACAAAATATAATCTTTATAGTCTGCCTGGAAATTCATTAATTTTAGTTTATAAATGTAATAATATATTCCTTATTTAACATTATTATTCACTTTTAAAATGTCTGTATTTTTTCATTATTATGTTTATTATGATTTTTTAAAAATATCTTTTACATCTCTAAAAATCTTGTTTACAAATAACTTGTTGGTTTTTCCTAAGTAAATATACTTTCATTGGCCCAACACTTTACATAGACTCATTTATTTAAGATTTAAATGTCTTTAAAATATTTGTTAGGTTTATATGCCGTATTATAAAGTTCTTTCTTGTATATTCTTCCCACTAAGTTGTAATTTAGATAAATATGATGTAATAAAGAAATAAATTGAACAAATAAAAAAACAATTGTGTGCGCGCGCATGCGTGTGTAAAAGTATAGAAACGGGTTCATATTTTAAAACAGGGATACTAGGAGGTCAAGACAAGTGCGAATCTACATTGTTACAAAATTACATCTTTGTGGTTTGTTTGAAATTTTTGTCCCCCATCATGGATCTGCTACATTGAATCAAATTTTTTTTTTTTTTAATAGGAAGGTGGAACTGCGATGTATGATTTTTAATGTAAAATTCTGTGTGACGGTTGACTGTGAAACCCTTTTCTCGATTAATTTTTTAGTTTTCAAAGTATAAGCAATCAAATTTACAAAAATGGGGAAAATGTAAAATGTTAGTAATAAAATAAGGTAGAACTTGATGACATTGTTTTTTTTTTTTTTTTGACAAAATAAAGTATTATTTGGGAAGAAAGTCTGATGGAATGGGATTATTGGTAGGAGAGAATTTCATTCTGAAAATAAATAAGAATAAAGCAAAGATAATTTGGCAGACATTTGACAGAAAGTAGAGGTTAATGAGGAATTAATTACCTAAGTATTCACATTTACACTAGATAAAGGAAATGTTGTTACTTACGGATTCATAAAATTACAAATGATTGTCAAAGTGTGTAATTATCAAAAGCAGAATGGGATAAGAAGAGAGCAGAAAGTATTTATAAATAGAAAGTATTCATAATAATACAATGAAAACATAAATTCCAATGATACATCTGACACCTTTTCTTCAGGTTTTTAAAGTCCAATCTACATTTCATTATCACTAAATTATGGTCACTATCAATGTCTGCTCCAGGATATGCTTTGCAATCGAGAAGTTGATTTCCAAATCTTTGTTTAACCATGATGTAATCTATCTGATACCTTGCAGTATCACTACGTTTTTTCCATGTGTATATTCTTCTATTATGATTTTTGAAATGTGTGTGGGCAGTTACTAAATTATATTTCGTGCAAAACTCAATAAGTCTGTCGCCTCTTTCATTCCTGTTGCCCAGCCCGTATTTACCCATAATATTGCCTTCCTTGCCTTTTCTGATGCTTGCATTCCAATCTCCAACTATTATTAAGTTTTCATCCCCTTTTACGTATTT